>CM040934.1:36374150-36409150 GCA_023029165.1 Gobiocypris rarus
GCCCAACACCTGTGTGCAGGAGATTTTAGCTGGGCAGATGTGATTTCCAATGAAGCAGTTTAAGTTAAGTGTAGAACGTTTCAATGCACCTCCACCCTTTGGATATCAGGGGATTTAAAAGCAGTGAGATGGAGAGAGCATTGCTGAATCTAGTGTTGGGTGCAATCATTTTTTCTTCTTTTTTTTGTTGTTTTTTTGCAATTTAACATTCATCCCTGTGTTGCCTCCGAGCAAAGTTTTCTCATAAATGGGTTTAAAACTGATGTTCCCTAAAACACACACTGATGGCATGTTTAATTTACTTTTTGAGCTATAAAGCCTCTCTATAATTCTTATTTAAGTTATAAGTTCTCTATAAGCTATTTAAGAAGTTATATTCTATATAAGTTACTTTGTAAGTTTTAAGCTCTCTGTAAGTTCTGTTATAAGTTAAGTTCTCTGTTATTTCTTATATAAGTTATACATTCTTTTATAAGTTCTTTACAAGTTATTTGATAAGTTATGTTCTCTAAGTTTTTTTGTACGTTTTAAGTTATTTCTAACTATTTTTAAGCTGTTTGCTATACGTTTTTGTACGTTTTAAGGTCTCTGTAAGTTCTAAGTTAAGTTCTCTGCAAGTTATTTTATAAGTTTTATGGTATCTGTAAGTTTTTTTAAATAAGTTCTCTGTGAGTTATTTTTAAAAGTTTTATGGTCTCTGTTAGTTATTTTATATTTTTATGGTCTATGTAAGTTATTAAAAAAATTCTCTACAAGTTATTTTATAAGTTATGTCCTCTTCTCTATAATTCTTATGTAAGTTATAGGTAAAGTTCTCTACAAGTTATGGTTTATAATTTTTTGCAATTTTTAAGGTCTGAATGTTCTGTCATAAGTTCTCTGTTAGTTCTTATATAAGTCATATGTTCTTTTATAAGTTCTCTACAAGTTGTTTTATAAATTATAAGTTCTTATACAAGTTATAAGTTATAAGTTACTCTATATGTTTTTTGTAAGTTTTAAGGTCTGTAAGTTCTGTCATAAGTTATCTGTTAGTTATTTTATATGTTTTACAGTTATATGTTTATTTTCTAAGTTATGTTCTTAATTTATAAATTCTCTACAAGTTATTTTATACGTTTTAAGGTCTTTGTAAGTTGTTATAAGCTACGTTCTCTATAATTATTTTTCAAGCTTAAAGGTCTCTCTGTCAGTTATGTTATAAGTTATCTATAAGTTCTTATATAAGTTCTACAAGTAATTTTACACTGTAAAATCCAATTAGTAAACCTTACTTAAAAAAAGCATGCAAACCGATTGCCTTGAAAAAAGCAAGTACAGTGAAATAGGAATGATATGTAGAACTAACAAGTGACTGTCAAGTTTTGTACACTCACAAGACAGTTCCAGTAACTTAATAATTTACTTTAGATGTACTTGTCTTAGTATAGTCTACTCAGAATTACTATTTTTAACAACTAAATCATTTAAAGTAAAATACACTTTGTGAGTATCCTAACTCATTAATGCAAGTTGTGCTAAGGTGATGATTTTTGCATACAACTTGGAATTACCGAGTTTACTTTCCCACCAAGCAAAGTTATGTCCTAAAGACGTCTTTTCAACATCTTTGTCCTAGAGGCAAACATTGAAAAGAGCGTCCACTACGCTTGTTATAGCATTACATTGATCAATTTATCCGAAGATTGACCAAAAAATAGAAAGGTGCACCAAAGCGTTTTGAACAAATATTTCAGAAAGTCACACACAAACTTCAACATTTGGCCTATGATTCACAACAATGGTGACAAGTTTCATGCTGCAATGCATGATGGGTGGCTTCATAGTACAAAACTCATGCTTGATTCCCAAGCTTTTTTTATTTGATTTTCACCGTTGTTGTGAATCATAGGCCAAATCTTGATGTCGGTGTGTGACTTTTGTAATATATTTGCTCAAAATGTTGGGTGCACATACTTTTTTCATCATCCTTCAAGATAATTGATCCTTTTAATACTAGTGGTGCCAATACCACAGTATCACAAGGTTATTGTGGCTATAAACAAAGTACTATTGTACCAAATAACACAAAATCAGATGCTCTCTTTCTGATGATTTAGTAATCATCAATGAGGAGCTGACAACACCTGATGTCACTTTAGCTTTGCTTGCTCAGCCACAACTATTGTGTTTCACAGACACAGTTACAGCAGCCAAGAGCCCAACTAAAGCAAAGCGCTTCCCACCACAATGGTGACTTCAAATGAACCAATAGTCATCAACATCTAAACCTCTGTTAACTCTCAGTAAGAGCTTCTGTAGATGTCTGACAGAAATAGTCAAAGTGTCTCTTATATCTGTGATTAAGGGCAGCACCAGTGTATGAGTGGGAAACACTGGCTCCTCACAGCAAGAAGATCCTGGATTGAGTCCTGAGCCAGAGAGTCTTTCCTTCAGGTCTGGTTTCTCTCATGATCCAAAGATGTGTGAATGACAGATGCTAAGTTGCATAAAGTGTCTAAAGGTGTGAGCTAAGTTTCTTTTATTTTCAAGATTTTGGACAAACACACACCGTCTGTGAGTTGATTTGCAATTACAAAAGGAAAATATGTCCACAATGAGTAAATTTGAACTGTTTAAACTTGAGGTTTCATGAGCGTCTATATGGGACGTCCAAAACAGACGTCATAAAAACTTTCATTCAGGCTCCCCAGTGGACGTCTTTTCAACGTTCGCCTCTAGGGACAAAGACGTTGAAAATACTTCTTTTGGACATAACTTTGCTTGGTGGGAGACTTTAATGCACTGCTGCCTCTGACTGGTGTAGTAACGCCATTGCATCCTTTGGTGCTACTTGCTTGTTTCAAGTAAGCGGCACTCAAACAATTGAGTAAACTGTTATTTTCACCCTGCAATTGACTGTAACTCAACAAAACCAAGTAAGAAGTATGTATTCTATATTACTTAGTAAAGTTAACTAAGTAAATGTGAGTCAGGAAAGCTATTAGCTTTTACAGTGTATAAGTTATGTTCTCTGATGTGAGTTTAAATATGTCATTAACAACTAGTTGTTGAAATCGGTTCGGCACTTACTGTGTGGAATTTATGTAAATGTAGTTGCCACTACTTGAATTTTTCAGTTGTTTGGAGATAATTCAGTTGTAGGACTCAGTTGTCACTCTTGTAAATTACTAAACAGTGTGTGTACAGTTACAGGATCAAGCACTAAAAGGCGAATTGACAACCGAATTTAGCTCCAATGTGCATGTGGCCTATTTGTGTGTAAAACTGACTTGTAATTGCACCAGCATCTCTATATTGCAAATCTATTTAGTATAGAGATGTATGCAATAGCAAGAGTTGAAGATGACTCTTTATATTCATGCTCAGCACAAAAATCTGAAATTCAAGGAAGTCACCTCACCAAACGAGTGAATTCAGGTGTGGCTTTATGACACTAGTGTGAACGTTTCCCTGTGGCTTTGTTCAGTAAATAAATCATGACATTGTTTTTGTGACTCTTGTGTTCCTACAGGCCTGCATCTGGACACTTTGACACTTTCTGTGTTTGATAAAGCACTGAAAGGACAGGTTATAAAGGTCAGCGGCACAGAGGGTTTCCTTCGGGTTACTGGATCACGCTGCTGCATTAAGCACTGACAGCTCAGCTGGACTCAAAGGTTCACTGCTCTGAAGAGAACAAAATTCACTCTGTGTGTATTTTTTCTTCTTATTAATAGTATGTGATTGTGTGAACATCCACACTTTGACTGCACATAATGTTTTCTCTTCCTGTCACAGTTTTTTTCTCTCCAAAGTGCACAACCGAGAATTCGGAACGGAAGTTGAGATATAAAAAAATAAGACATTTATGAAGAGATCCTGAACTTCTATCTGTCTGATGATTATTTGTTGTCCAGATGTCGTTCTGTACAAATGCATCCGACACACTAGGATTGGCTGAGAGGTAAAGTACCCGATCCGTATCACTACTGCTGTTAGCATCTACCGGACACCAATGATCCAGGCCACAGACGGTATTTCCCTCTCTATCAGAGATATTACTACAACAATCAGCTTCCGAGGGCTGGTTTTACCTGTTGAATTCCCTCTTTGCAAATGAAGCGAAAGACAAACAGATGAATCATATTTTCCTTTCCTTTCAAAGGCAGCTTGATTAGTCAGTTAAAAGATTGCTTTTATTAAACTATTTTTAGCGTTTCCTTGTGGGCCGTATCTGCATTACTGTCAGTGGTGCACCAAGATAGAAGTCATGTGACCGGCTTAACTGAAACACTCAATTCAAACATTATTAATCAGTGATTTAGACGATCTGGCTGTGAACATGTAAACGAAGGAACTCTTTACTGACCAATCCGCATCCAGGAACTGTCCGCCATCACGACTTCACAGAACGTAACACTAACTACACTATTGAAACTCTGGAAATGCATTCACTATAGCTGCTGTTTGGGGAGGACTGAGCAGGTGTTTACCAAAGAGTCATTTCGGCAGACTGTGATGTCCTTGATCTCCAAAAATAGAGAAATGAATCTACAACCTGAGCAAGAACAGCTCTTAAATGTACTTGATCGCTTCCATGCCCAACTTTGCGCAGACGTACTGTTTACATTTTTCTTGCATGAGTCACTTTTGATTGTTTAATATCGAAAACACACCCACTGAACTATTACTCTATTTAAAATAAAATAAAATAGGAAGCTCCCATTGTAGGGTACAAGGCTGTTTCAAACAGTACGCATTGAAATATGTGAATAAGCATCTAAGATAGCAGATGAAGTCAGCAATTAATATAAACATGCTTGCTTTATTCAGTATTGGAAATTATCTATAATAGGCTATAGATTCATTACAAACGTACTGCTTCTCACAATTTGTGTGTGCTCTGTGTTTTTATACCTGAGAACTGTGTACAGAAACATCCACAATGTACAAACATCCAGAGAGTACTGTTGTTAACTTCGGAGTAGATTACTAGCATAGGTTATATCTTTGTATAGTAAATAGTAGCCTATGATATTTCCAATTCAGGTCATGTCCACACTAATACGTTTTAGTTTGAAAACTTTCACCTTCAGTCCACATTAAGACGGCGTTTTAAAGGTGTACTATGCAACTTTTCCGTCTGCTAGAGGGCGCCTGTTCAAAACAAAGGCGTAGTTTGATGACGTCAAGTTTGAGCACAGAATCTTGGGACATGCCGGTGGAAAAGAATCGGGACAGGACTCGGGCAGAAATCATGTTCATGGATGTTAAGCAAAACACTCTTCTCACAATCAACGGGACTTTTATTATGACGGGACACAGTCGCCGGCGCAATCTCCGCTTTTCCGGTCATGAGTATGAGGTAACGCAGCTCTGTTTATCATTTTAGATACATCTGAGTGTGTTGGAAATGATGTTATGACGTTACTCTGTGCGTTCGATCGGCGGCTGCTGTGACACTTGTTCACACTCCAGTGAGAGTAAAGCTTTTCTGCAAAATAAAACCGGAAACGAGGGTAAAGCAGATATGACGCAATTGACAGACGACTCCCTCACACGCTATGCTCACACGTCCCGGTTCATTGGTAAAAACATTTGGGATATAGTAAGAGCAAAATATATAACACTGGCCTGGTGGTTTTTGGATATTTGACTGCAAAAATCCTACATATTGTAGGTTTAAATCAACTAAAACGTAGCTTTTTGAAAACGTTCTCCAAAGCGGATACATTTGAAAACGCTGTCTTCGCGTCATAGGTTTTTGAAAATTTCATCACATTTTTAGTCATTCGATGCAGTCATATGTCATACTTAAGCCTATAGCCTTTAATTTTGTTGTTATTGTGAGTTTTGTGAGCTCGTCCATACTGTGGGGGTAAGCAACTTCATCCACAGGATAGTGTTCTTATTCTCAGTCCAATATTTCGCTGTATTTGTTTTGGCACGTCTTCCAGTCTATATTGTCGCTCGCTTTTTGGGGAGGTCTTTATACTCGACACGCTCGCCGTTGTGCTATTCTTTGAAACGACAGAGGGCAACTCTGAGTAATTGTTCTATAAACCATCAGGAAACAGCGGTGAGAAGTACACACGTGACAATGCTCACTTTAGTAAACTTTACCAATGAAAGAATCGTGTTAAATCCATTTGGTAAATATAAGCAACTGATTTAGACACGCAAACTGGGTGCCAGTGTGATGAGACGTCATGCTCGGCTAGATCCGCCTCGAACTCGTGCATCTTCGGTTGCAGAGCCACGCACAAAGTTACAAAATTTGACATTTTTGCCACGGGAACCCTCACGCCTGTGCGGACGCGTCAAGTGTAAAGGCTGTCCTGTGTTACTCGCAGCAATAACTCCACCTCACTGTGGACTCATTACAAACTGACCTCGACATAGCCACAATGTTTCAAAGAGCCAGAAAGTAAATTAACGCCTAGTGGAAATGATGCAGGTCTTACAAGGTTTTACTCATGCACAGTACGGAGATGTAAGTATTTTCAGAATTTTAATATGGATGAGCAACTTTTTGAAAGCGATTGAAAATTAAAATGTGGATGCGGAGCATTTTTTAGACGAAAAACTCAAATTTATCCGGATTAGTGTAGACGTAGCCTCAGACTGTCTATTTTACGAGGTGAACACGACCATAAAGTTGTAAATACGACTGGGAAGCTCCTTTTTTTTTTTTTTGGGTGTGTGTCAGTGAGAAACATGGTGGATATATGCTATTTACAACAAGTGTCTGATATGTGATGGGGGAAAGGGATTAGAGCGAGTTCAGCAAAAGGCGGATTCGAACTTCTGGTTGATTTGCGTCAAAACTTCCTTCCTCATGCTTTACCTCTACACTATTGCCACTGTTCACAAACTAGTGTCTTCCGTCCTTTTGTCTGGCAAGACAGGCTATTTGCACTTAGTGTACATAGACACTCATAACATGTAAAACATGTTATGTTTGACACATTTCAGGGTTTTGTACTGCAAGATCCTGCCTTGTCAAACCTTAAATAAACCTAAACACTCCAGATTTTTATTTACAACAAAATAAGCCAATTGCCTGCTCAAAACATAATAGCATTGTAATATCCACTCACCTAAAGGATTATTAGGAACACCATACGAACTGCCTTAATTCTACGTGGCATTGATTCAACAAGGTGCTGAAAGCATTCTTTAGAAATATTGGCCCATATTGATAGGATAGCATCTTGCAGTTGATGGAGATTTGTGGGATGCACATCCAGGGCACGAAGCTCCCGTTCCACTACATCCCAAAGATGCTCTATTGGGTTGAGATCTGGTGACTGTGGGGGCCATTTTAGTACAGTGAACTCATTGTCATGTTCAAGAAACCAATTTGAAATGATTGGAGCTTTGTGACATGGTGCATTATCCTGCTGGAAGTAGCCATCAGAGGATGGGAACATGGTGGTCATAAAGGGATGGACATGGTCAGAAACAATGCTCAGGTAGGCTGTGGCATTTAAACGATGCCCAATTGGCACTAAGGGGCCTAACGTATGCCAAGAAAACATCCCCCACACCATTACACCACCACCACCAGCCTGCACAGTGGTAACAAGGCATGATGGATCCATGTTCTCATTCTGTTTACGCCAAATTCTGACTCTACCATCTGAATCTCTCAACAGAAATCGAGACTCATCAGACCAGGCAACATTTTTCCAGTCTTCAACTGGCCAATTTTGGTGAGCTTGTGCAAATTGTAGCCTCTTTTTCCTATTTGTAGTGTAGATGAGTGGTACCCGGTGGGGTCTTCTGCTGTTGTAGCCCATCCGCCTCAAGGTTGTGTGTGTTGTGGCTTCACAAATGCTTTGCTGCATACCTCGGTTGTAACGAGTGGTTATTTCAGTCAAAGTTGCTCTTCTATCAACTTGAATCAGTCGGCCCATTCTCCTCTGACCTCTAGCATCAACAAGGCATTTTCGCCCACAGGACTGCGGCATACTGGATGTTTTTCCCTTTTCACACCATTCTTTGTAAACCCTAGAAATGGTTGTGCGTGAAAATCCCAGTAACTGAGCAGATTGTGAAATACTCAGACCGGCCCGTCTGGCACCAACAAGCATGCCACGCTCAAAATTGCTTAAATCCCCTTTCTTTCCCATTCTGACATTCAGTTTGGAGTTCAGGAGATTGTCTTGACCAGGACCACACCCCTAAATGCATTGAAGCAACTGCCATGTGATTGGTTGATTAGATAATTGCATTAATGAGAAATTGAACAGGTGTTCCTAATAATCCTTTAGGTGAGTGTATATAACAATATAATGTAACAAAGTTTACATTGCCTTCATTAATTAATTAAAAACACCCCTGATGCACACTCTTTGTTCATTTTCCAGGAGTCAAACTTGTGTAGAGAGGGTACACCGCCATCTCGCTCCGACAAAAGGGACTTGGAACTCATCTGACGTTGTAAACGCGACTTCCCAAATTGTAAATATGAACTTCCCAGGAGGACTTGAACGGCAAGTTTGCGTTGAGTCTAGTTTAGTTTCCAATATAGACAAGGAAGGAACTAAACATTCAAAGATATTAATCAGATATTTGTTTCAGACGGTCCTATTTTTCGATGTTATCTCATGTCCATGAGAACAATGACTTACTGACTGATAAGATCGATGGATGATTTACATGAATAACACGTCTGCGAACAGGTGTGAATGTAAGAACACCTGGGCTTTGTTTACAATGGCATCATAGCTGAGTGGTTGATGAGTGATGTGGCTTTTTTTAAGCTGGTCATCCACCAGGTGAAAATTTTTAATAACTAGAGTTGGTCTGATTTTCTACTGGTTTTTTACGGGTTTGTTAAAATCACTAGCTTTATTAATTAATAAGAATAGTGATACTTGCCTTAGGAAACACCTCAAATAGATACATTTTTAAAACAGTAGGCCTAGTATTGTTCTTTTGACACCTGCCTTTATTTTATATGTATATATATCATATTAAACTAGGGCTTTTCAAATATGAAGATCCTCGTGTGAAGGACCCCCATCCTGAAATTTAAAAGATTTTTCTTTTATAAGTCAAATTAATATGTTTATATTATAATATATCTAACGTTAGTTTCTGTTAAGTTTTTTCTACTCACTATAAGAACTGTTAATTGCATCATTTATTTGTATATTTAAATCCAATTTACATGAATTGTTAATTTAATAGATGAATACCTTTTTATTTCAATCACATTTTATGTGATTTAATGTTAATTTAACATTTAATCTCTAATTTATTTATATAGTCTCTAAACTTTTGCACGCTTATTTAAGCATCAGAGTTTTACTCTAGGCTTTTCCGCATATATTTATTTTAATGTCACTTATTTGTTTATTTGCTTTTTACATTTTTATCATATACTAATTTACCATTCAATTATTTATTTATTTTAATATAACCAATTCATTTACTTAATTTTATACTTTTTCTCTACACTTTTAAGCAAATTTATAAATAAGAAATGTATTGCATGTATAAATAATCAATTAGGCAAATGTATTTATTTACCTATTTTATTATTTATTTTCATGCATGTTTTGCAATATTTAATCACTTATTTATTTAAATGTTTTCATTGTTTTTCGCTAAACTTTTCCACAGACCCCAGTTTGAGTTTGAAAACCTTTTATTAGACAACCGAAAATCCAGTCAAAATGAGATTGCAGTTAAAATCGCATTGCTATTACTTCGTATTCATTCAACTTAAGTGCATTGAGTTCCCATTTTAAATGATGTAGTCAGCCATCCAAGTATTTATATACACACACAGACAAAAGTATACATACTGCAGAAATAATGTCAATATGCAAGGTAGATTGCTCTGTTTGAACATCGGAAGCGACTGTTATAATGATCTTTTTTTCCCCCTGAGCTGTCTGTCGGCTCACACACACACACACACACACACACACACACACACACACACATACATATGCACTCATGCATCCTGTCACACACTTCCCCTGATGAGGTTTACTCAGCAACAAGGGCTGTCTGCTGTTCCCACGGAAACAAAGCGAATATATGCACGCCGTGACATCTCTCGTCAGCCAATCTGAGCGGCCTTCCTGGATCTGCTCTAAATCTCTATCACGCCAACGCACGGCACTGCCTCAACATCTCTGGTTACTGTAAATGAGCCTCACATCACTCATAAAATCTTTGTTGTCTAAATTGCCCAGATCATCTTTGTCTGGAGATGTACAGGAGGGATTAACTCAAGAAAACCTCATATGAATGTAATGTAGCATCTGACAAAGGGCACTTCCTGTTTTGATTCTGTTTACAGGAGAGCGCCGTGGCAACGCTTCAAATATTCTACACTCGTGGCCAAAGTTCCGAATTGAATTTGCGACATTCTGACCTCCGAGGAGCTGGAAATCACAGAGACGTCACAGTGTCCACAGATGCACCCTGGGAGAGACAGGTGTCACTACGAGCGTTAGATGATAGTCTTACATGAGGGGGTCATTTCAATAGCCACACCATTTTCTAATCTTCAAAATTCGCACTGCAAAAAAAAAAAAATGATTTTCTAATTTTACTTGTTTCCAGCCCAAATATCTAAAAATTTTTTGCTTAAAACTAGCTACATAATCTGCCCAGAAATAAGAAACAAGATTTCAAACTGAATCAATATAATTTTCCTTATAGAATTTTTAGATATTTAAAAAAAAATCCTAAAGAAAAAAGCTTTTTTTGCAGTACGTTCAAGATAACGTTTGTAAACTTGCGTAAACACTTAAGAAGTTTGAATAAAATGATTATAAGAAAACATTTAATGTCTTAAGCTTCTTTAGCTCTAATAAAACATTGCTTTCATCGGTGCTGATGCTTTTCTGTTCTGGAATATTTCACTTTTAGCATCACTTCGTTGGCTTTGTTTGCAACAGGGTTATTATTGTAACGCTAAATTTAAAACTATAAACCACATCCGTTGCTTGAAATAAACATTTGCGTCACTTGAAATTAATGCAAACTTAACTACTCGAAAATAAAATATGAATAACTTAATCTAGTTTTTTTCCAAATGAGACAGTTTACCAAGGTGAAATCTTCTAAAGAGATGGTTAGCTCTCTTGTTGATGGGTACACAAAAGCAGGAACATATTACCCCTATTCTTGCCTCTCTTCACTGGTTACCTGTCCAGGATTCAGATTTTGGTGTTTGTTTTTAAATCTCTTAATGGTTTAGCTGCCAAATATCTTTCAGACCTGATTACGTTTTATGCTCCGCTAAGGGCTCGAAGGTCCACTGACCATTTGCTCTTAGTTGTTCCAAGGGCAAAGTCCTGAAGCTCTGGAATAGTTTGCCTCTTTGTATTAGACAGGCTCCAACACTTGCTGTTTTTAAATCTAGCCTAAAACATATTTTTATAGTCTGGCATTTGACACAATCTGAGAGCTGCTTTCTTATTGTTTAATTGTGTTCTTCTGGGTTTGTTTGTTTCTCGAGACCCGTGACGCTCATTCTCAATCACGCACCGGTCTCGCTCGCTCCTCCCACGTCTCTCGCCCACCTCACCACAATCACTTCGATAAACATCTGGGCCCGGATCCATAAAGATTCTAAGAGTCCTCTCAGAAAACTCATAATTTATCTTAAAAACTTAGCTTAAGAGCTATTCGGGACCGATCTGAGAGCAACTCTGAGCAAGGAAAATACAAAAACGTTTATCTTAGTGAAGAGGCGGGGCTGACCCCGTTGCTACGTATGACACAGTCTTTTGAAGACTGTGATTGGTTGGTTGCCCAAAAAGGGGGAAAAAGGAGCGCTTTTAGGGTCTATTCTAAGACTTCACTTTGAAATTACAAGTGAAAATTGTCCTATTTTACCATTCTCTCTCTCTCACACACACACTTACACATTATATATATGTATATAAATCCTTTTATTATTTACCATGCTGTTAATTTCCTATAAGGTATTTGATTGGCTTAGAATTATAAACATCGTTCCACGCTTTCCAATTACACTGATTGCTGGCATGTCTATTTAATTGGTGGTTTGAAAGTTGCAACAAGCATCATCCCTGCACGATCTAAGCTATAGTGTCTCATTAAGTCACTGTCATCCATTGTCTGCAACACATTTCTTCTCCTTCTTCGTCTTTCTGCCGTTTTCTCGACTGTTAAAGGGGTACTTCAGCGCTGGGAAGATGAATCTGTATTTAAACTGGGTCATTAATGTAGTTGAAATGTGAAATTATTTTTGAATTTGGTGCCTTCTAGACTGAGAAAACATAGAAAATGTATTTTTGTCTCATGGGGATGAAAGACAACAATTCCCAGAATGCACTGCTTCACTGCCCTACTCTAGGCACGGCTAGTTGGCTACTGGATTACTGGATCACTTGCCCACCGTGCTCATTTTCAGAAAATCAGTTCAGTTAGAGACACTACAATTAAAAACTGAACGTGTCTGTTCGATATAATGCGAGTGAGCCGATTGAGCGTCACGGCACAAACGCAGCAGGATCGGATTACATTCATCACATGAGCTGAGGTAATCGCGGGATTCATTCACAGCGCGTGATCAGTCTGGCACGTGTTCAGTTCATGTCTTTGGAAGCTTAACTTTCATAGGAAGTCCATTTGATAAGTTGAAACACTCACTTTGCTCTCCACCGCTCCGTTTACATGAATCTCCGCAGCTCCCGAGCCGAGTGCTGTGAGTGTGATGTTGAAAACATGTGGAAACGGCGCCTCCTGCTGGCTGTAGTCTTCAGCCTCTGGACAAACACTCCTCCGATGATGCAAAATGACGATATTTGCATCATCGGAGGAATTTTTCCAGAAATAAAATACATAATTCTCTTGTCTCAGGATCATATGAGGGGGGGAAAGTACGATAATTTGAATATACTCCCGGGTTTCTACTGATACAAAGCTTAATGCTAATCGCTGAAGTAACCCTTTAAGGAAACTCTTAAGCCTCTTAAAAGTCCTTGTCTGTGCTCCTAACAAATTTGACCTTAAGAGCTCTTTTAAGGGTTAAGATGCTTTCTGAATTACTTTTTTCTTTACTAGGATTTTTATGTTAATTTTAAGAGTAAACGCCCACATTTTAAGAATCTTGTCACTAGGAGCTACTCTTTAAGAATCTTTATGAATATGGGCCCTGCTGTTTTTAAAAAGTGCTTTATAAATAAACTTTAACTTGACTTAAACTTAATTTATTTCAGCTATCCAATATAGTTTAAAATAACAATTTTAATGGCTTTGTTTGCGGCATTAATCAGTGACATGATGACAGAAATAAGGAACTGTTTGTGTCTAAGAAGTGAGTTATTCAGTGTAAAGCGGCAATCGTTCTGTTGGTCTAAATGTCTGTGTGCTTCTGGCTGAATCACAGATATTTGCTCATGTGATTTGGGTTAAATCAGCTGTATTTGCTTGCTTTTAGCTAACGCGTGTTGCACGTTCTGATAGTGGATATCTAGTTTGCTTGCACATCTCATACAAAACTGAGAGATTTGATGTCATGACCCTCAGAAGTGCTCATGGCAGCTGTCTGGGAACATGTAAACATAACATCTCAGCTTCTGGTCTGATACAAACCTCAGAAACGGCATAAAGCCAACCAATCAGATTGGAGAAAGCTCTTCCCAGTTTTGTCTTCAATAAGAATCGGGCTCTCTATGGCATATTTGCTTGTTCTTGTGCCTGCATATGTTTTATGGACACCTGTGCATATCTGTGAAACATTAAGGGCAAACATCTACTGAGAAGCTTCTTCTGAGTTTGCTTTAAAGCATTAACTCTCTCTCTTTTCCCCCCTGTCTGATTCGATTAGCTGCACTGAATGGCTGTGGTCAGGATGAAAGACTTGTCGTTTCGCTGTAATGTCTTTCTCCTGCATGAATAAGCATATCCCAACATCTCCAGACCCCCAAGGGCCTCTCGGACACTCTCCCCTGCTCCGGGCCTCCTCTCCTGGGACGCTGTTTTCATGCCTTTTTTTACTGCTTTAGATATAATTGCATATATTATTACAGATCGGTACCTTTCCTCCTCAAAATAAAGCTTCCAATTGGATGTTTATTCTCCAAATAACCATATAATCTGTAGAAAGGCCCACATATGCTCAGTGAAGTTGTTTCGTTTTTCAATTAGAATTTAAGATGAATATGTAAATATGTGCTGCTCGCTTTCCTTTCAATAACAAAACAGGCATTTGTAGTATTAAACATGGAACAATATATGACACGTCTCCACTGCCTTCCAATGTCTGAATATGGCACTGACAGCTTGTGCGGATTTGGGATTGTGTAGTGATCTCGGGACCAGAGTCTGCGCAGTAGAAAGCAGGAAGTAGAGCCGCGATATCAAGCCCACACTCTCGCAGATGCAGAACAATTCATTATATTGTGTGAAATAAACAGTTATGGAAATGTAGAAATTAAAGCTAAAGCTCCAATCTCTTTCCGTAAAAAAGTCTGTTGGTGCCTCAGTGACATCTTCACACAGAGAAGCTGTCAATCATTAAGCCACATCCCTGTTTTTATAGCATCAAATAACTAACTAAAACCAAACTTATTTAAAAACACTTTTTAAAAAAACACTTGAAATGAAATCATCGTGATAAAAACTGTCTAAAATGACAGTAATTTGAAGTGTAATTTGACTGTTTAGTTTATGAGCTATACTGTGAACAACCACCCGGGGTCGGGGTGGGGGTGGGGTGATTGAGGCGCGTCGGCTTCAGTTTTCAGAACGAGTGCGGCAGGCTTGGTTCATGTCAGTATTCGCGTCTGACATCGACAGACTGAATGGAAGATATTAACCACTGAACATTTCCACATTCGATGGTAGTTCACAGGCTGTTTTAAACTCCTATAACGAACTTTATGGATTAATTTAGTTATATGCAAAGAAAAATTGTTCTTCACTTTTTAAAAGTAATGTGAATGCAACTGCAACATGAGTTAAGTGAATTTATGTTCAACAACAAGCTTCATTGAGGAATGTGGCGGAGGGGGCGTGGCCCCACGAAGTCTGTAGCGGGAGAGAGAGAACGGAGCCGAGCGGTGAGTAAGTAGGTCAAGTGCAGACGAGTAACACCTGTGTCTGATTGCAGTAATTGGCGTGGAGAGACTGCATTTAAGCAGCAGCAGAACGAGGAGAGGGAGAGAGAGACCTGGACTGGGACTACGCGGCGACCGAGAGAACTGAGGGTTCAACAGAGAAATCGAATGAGACTGTTCTGAGAGTTTATGAGTGTGAAGTTGTACGCCCACGTGCATCCTTTGTGTTTACTATTGTGCATGAGAAATAAAGAGTCTGCTAGTCCCAGTCATGCCGACCCCGCCTTCTTCCTTTCCCACACACACAGCAACGCCGAACCGAACTACACTGGTGCCGAAACCCGGGAAGGAAGAAGTTCGCCGCCGCCATGGAACCTCCGTCACGCACCCCACTTGCGGACATTGTACAATCGCTCGCCGGTCTTCACCAGGAAACGCAACAAGATCTGTGGGCCATCAGGGAGGAGCAACAAATGAGGTTTGAGGCGCTCCTCCAGGCCCAAAATGAAGACCGCAAGCTGTTCCGGAGCTGGATCAGCCGGGAGGTTCGGGCCGCCCCCAAATCCACCTGCGCCTCGGCCGCCACCATCTCCCTCTCGAAGATGGGACCAGTTGAAGACCGGGCGTTCGCCGACCTCTTCGAGAGGTCCGCCGAGGCGAGGTGGCCCAAGGAGGACTGGTCTATGCGGCTCCTGCCGCTGTTGTCGGGAGAAGCGCAGGTAGCCGCACACCAGCTGCCAGTTCAGAACCTCCTGGTCTACGACGACCTCAAGCGCGCTATCCTGCAGCGGGTCGGCCGGACCCCGGAGCAACACCGTCAGCGCTTCCACTCGCTGGCTCTAGAGGAGTTCGGCCGGCCCTTCGTCTTCACGCACCAGCTCCGGGACTCGTGCCGCAAGTGGTTGATGGCCGACGAAAAGCGACGTCGAGGAAGTCATCGATCGTGTGGTACTGGAGCAGTTCGTCGCGCAGCTGCCAAGGAAGACCGCCCAATGGGTCCAGTGCCACCGCCCGACGTCGCTTGACCAGGCCATCCAGCTGGCGGAGGACCAAATGGTGGCGTGCCACGGGTCGGCGAGCCCCTTCCAGCGGCTTCTCTCTCTCTCGCTGCAGACTTCGCTGGGCCACGCCCCCTCCGCCACAAGGAACTTAATAATTTATAGAATAAACAATTTTTTAAGTTGATTAAAAAAAGCATGAGTTGTAGCCCTGGAACCAATTAATCGGATCTATTTCCATTCAAATCAACAGCTATAGCACATGCTAACATAACTTATTTAACATGTGTATTTACTGAACGAGTAAGATATTAGGCATCAGTGCAGTCATTGCTTATGGAGTCAATGTAGTGTCAATCTCTTCAGCACAATGCCACACAAACTAAATTACAGAAACTCTTTTAAATGTCAAACATAACAGCACTAAACACTAACAGGCCTTTCTCTTTACTAAAAACTAATAAATTAACACCTAATTTCAATATTTATTACCCTTATCCAGTCCCATGCAAAGCATGCTGGGAACTAGAAAACCATTGCCTAATTTCTGAAGTTATCAAGACAATTAAGTCATTAATACACCACAATTAAGTCATTAATCCACCACAAGCTCGGCACCAGCATACTTCGACTCGCTGCTACAAATCTACACCCCCACCAGAAGCCTTTGCTCAGGTAAGGAGCGTAGGCTTATGGTACCATCACAGAGAGGCATGAAATCCCTTTCCAGAACTTTTTCTTTCACCGTTCCTGGCTGGTGGAACGATCTTCCCACCTCCATCGGGGTGGCAGAATCATTGTCATCATTCAAAAGACTGCTAAAAACTCATCTCTTCCGTGGGCACTTAATCTTAGCTTAAAAAAATGTTTTTCTCTTTTATTCCCTCCCTATTCTAGCTTAGGCTACTCTAAGTAATGTCCAAAACTTGGTATTTAAGGAACTTATTGCGTTTCTTCACCTATTCATGACTGATCGCTTCCTGTACTCCTCAGTTGTAAGTCGCTTTGGATAAAAGCGTCTGCTAAATGCATAAATGTAAATGTAAAATTAAGTTACTGCAACCTAATTTAAAATAAAAGCCAATTAACACAGAAATTTGGGTTTAAATTACATGCGATGTTAAGTTGATGTAATGATCAACATTATGATGTCGACAGTACTCTATGAAATAATGTTTGCAACTTAAAAGGTTTAATTAAACCAATAAATTAAAATGTTTAAATTGCAAACATGCATTTATTTAAGTTTTGGTAACAAGTAATGCCAAGTTCCAGGCAACCAGTAACTCATGTTTTCCAACTTTCTACCCATGAAAGTGCACTGGAACAGCCATCAAACCCGTGACTTCCCACCAAATGAACTCGTACTAGATCAATGTATTCCCAGTTATGATCTCTGACATCACACAGCCCCCGAAACAACAATGGCAGCCCCTTCGGATGCAGTGTTTATGAAAGTTTTACACGGTGAGGAATTGACTTAATAAATAATACACACATGATTATGTATTACAACATTATATGTCTGAAACGATGCATGTCGTGAAAGTATATCGCCACATGGAAATGTTGGGCATTGCTAACGTTAGGCAAACCTGAATTTGACCATGCAAATGATCATGCTTATAAAATAAAAATGATGTAATTTCTTAGCATAGCGAAATTAGACATACAATGTTCAGCTCTCCAGCTCACAGTGGGCCTGATCTCGTGCTAAGCTACAAACGTTCAGCAATGCTTTGGTTTAGATCTAGCTACCACAGTTCCTTTCGCTCAGGCGGTTTGACGTGACTTTGCCTTGAACGCTACAAAGTCGTGAATCATGGTTTGAAGTCACAACTTAGGGGCTCAAAAACCTGCCTGGAACGCAGCATAAGCATGTGACAAGTCAGTGTGTGTGTGTCAGGTTGTGTTCTCTTGACACCGGCGCTATGAAGTCTGCTGTGTGTGTTCGGTAATAGAAAGACAGTTTCTCACTAGGAGTGCACAACCGCTCTGGTTAGAATAAACCTAGAGACCTGCTGTCCTGCCAGGGTATATCGTTTACTGCACCACGCCTGACACCACGTTTTACCTCCTCGCTTACATCCCAGAGTCAAATTGTATTGCTCAGGGCTCACTCGGGAGCCTTTCAGGAGTTTTCAGTTGAAGCCGCCATGTGTTTTCCGTTTAATCTCATTGCTATCTAGGAGAAATGTTTAAGATCTTAAAGAGAAATCATAAGAGAACTCATAATCCTACTGCTCTTTCATAGTGCAGTCAATTCAGTGCTTTATAAAATACTGATTGTTTCAAAGCAGCTTCACAGCGATAAACAAGACAATAACAGAATCAATAATGCAAACTCATCAAATATGAAATTCAAGTCATGCTGTAAAGCAGCTCTAAACAGACATTAGTGTCGTTATTCAGCTAGAGACAGACTGATTCAGATTAGATCAATAATCCAGTAAAGTTGATCAATTATGAAATGTGCTCAGTTCAGCTATAAGCGGATCTACAGAAGACGATAGAAACCAGTTCAATTTTAATGCAGTAGACTAAATGTAAGTGTCCATTATTTATCATCTAAGCCCTGGGACACATTAGACGATTTTCAACTCTCGATTTTAAAACTATGGGAGAATACATATGTGAGGACCGTTTGAACCGATTCTTAGCATAATCCTCCGAACACACACACTAGAAGATTCGTCCGGACCACGAGACCACACACCTGTTGGCTGTAGAAACATTTCCACAGTGAGACGAGATCTCACAGAGACTCTCGAGATCAAATCGTCACTTGAGATGAAAAACAAATGGAAGGCCATCGAGTTGAGTTTTGATTTTTTTTACGGGAAGAAATACAAAGGAGAGAAAAAACAATGGTGATCTTCTTTCTCAATACAGCTACTTTCATGGCATATTTGTGGCCACTGAGTTTCAGCTGTTGAAGCGCGTAGCATCCGGTTGGTGAAGCTTGCTCGATCTCATTGGCTACCGTATCAAGTCAGGCAATCCGATCAAGATATTAAACGTTTCATATTTACGATTTGGGATCATGCGGCCTCCGATGCGATCAGGAGCAGTAAATATTGTAATGACCCCTTTAGTTACTGTTGCTATGTCCGACAAGCCGTGGCGCTCTCACCACACACACACATTCTCACGTAGAGAAAATACATCGCAGAGCAAAGAGGACACAGACAACACGCCGACAGACAGGACAGAGCAAGTTACTTTTGATATGAAACAAAATCTTAATTTTCAAATTGTGTAAAGAAACGTAAACAATAAATAGCGTTTTGTGGCTCTTTAATGTGTGTTGATCACTGTAACGCCTCAGTTAAAGCTGCTCATGAACCGATCATCTCTTCCTTCTAGTTCATTGATAAGCATCAAATAAACGTGAATGAACACTAACAGAAATGTTGTTTCAACCACAGAAAGACATTAGTACACACCGTTTTTCAAGTTCAAGTCCACCGACGAACTCTCATGACTGCTTTGTCGGACAAAACGGCAAATTCGGCAATTTGATTGGTCAGATCGCCTGTCAATCAAACTCGCTGCGAAGGGTGGATTGAGTTTTGCAGTTTGCGACAAGCATTGCATCGGGCAGCGCCACCCTGATCGCTTGGGGTGCAAATCGGGCTTAAAGTGTGTGGCCAGCCTAAAGCAGTGGTTCCAACCCTCATTTAACACTCCTGGTCGAGCAAATCAAGTCTTTAGGATTACTAGAAACTTCCAGTCAGGTGTGTTGGAGCTGGTTTGCCTCCAGGAGCGGAGTTTGAGTCCACTGATCTAAAGGATGGAAAACACTACATGACTTTTTGCACAGATTTTATCCCAATTTGCAGTCTGGATGAGCTAACGCTAGTCGGTGTTGACAGATCACGAAATCACTGTGTGTGTGAAGGGGACAGTTTTTCATCTTTAGGCTTTAATGTCCAGTTAGGTGATATCAAGCTTGTTTGCTATTTTGAGAACATTGTTTTAATGTGTCATGACTCGTCTAGCAGTGAGGCACATGTTTCTGCTAAGTTTGTTGTTTTTAGGAATAACTTAAAGTCTGGTAGTGTGTGATCTTCAGTCATTTACTGTATGATGCTCAGTTCTTCTCTTTATACTCAGTCAGTGTTTGCTTAGTGTTTTAAAATCTGTTTTGATTCTAACAGCCGTGTAACGAATTCAAGCCTCGAGTTACTTTAGGTGCGTACACACCACCTCGTAATTCATGTAAAAAGTGTCCAAGTCCTCGTAGAGCTCATAATTACAGCTTGTAGATTTTCCAGCGCTATGGCTTGTATCACGTGACCGCCACATCTCATGCGGAAGCAGAGAAAATGGCAGTGCTTCCAGCAGGAAAACGTAAATAAGCAGTTATTTCGTAATATTTTTAATAAATTTAGCCAAAAAAAACTTTTTTTCATGCAAAAGTAATGTGAACATAAACAAAAGACATGCAGCGGAGTTAGATCTGCTATTCTTGTAATGACAGCCTAAATAAATGAAAGTGCAATAATAATGCATTTGCATAACTTAATGTGTCAAACCTTCTATTGTGTATTTTCTTCTTCTTAGTACTCAAATTGCATTTTATTACATTTTACTTGAATTAAATTACAGCATTCTTTCGCGCGGGTTCATTTTGCCGGGATGTTTCTCCTAAGATTCCATTTGGAATTTTGAAAATGAAAGGTAAAATAAGGCCAAATGAGTCATCCGTTGTCATGTAAAATCAGTGTGGAGAATAGCTCGGGCGGTCCATTCTTCATACCTGGATTTCTCAGTTTTACTGCTGACGATTTGACATGATCCAGGATTGTTCGTTTCTTCAAAGCTCCTCCTGGAGTTGCTGTCACTGCAACAGGTCCGTAAGCTCAAACCAAATCAAACCAAATCAAGATTAGAAGATCTGGCAACTGTCAAATAATCTCGGAAGTATTAACCGAGGTTCGAAGTGACCCCAGATCTTGTATGTTGGATCACCATTTGAGACCATTTTTTAAGATCTCTTCTGAAACTCTTGTAGACACGAGAGATTACTAGGGTTTTTTTTTTACTAGGGAAACAGGAGACTTCAGTAAAAAGGCTCAGTTTTTGATCTCGCTGCCGTCTAGGAAAAACTGATTTTCATTCCCTACACACTGATCTGTTGGTAACTCATCGATTTGTCTTCGTTGTTCTTTCAAAGTGAGGTGAAAAGGTCTCATTTGCGGTTTGAGTCATGTCTGATTTCCAGGTCTAATGTCGACATCTCATGATGATGTTGGCTGCAGTGTTTGAGATGCATTCATTCATTGTTTCACAGAATCATTTAAACCCCCGTTCGTCTGCCGGCCTGTTCTTGACAATTTGTCAAAGCAAATCTGCCAAGTCTCTCTCTCTCTCTCTCTCTCTCTCTCTCTCTCTCTCTCTCTCTCTCTCTCTCTCTCTCTCTCTCTCTCTCTCTCTCTCTCTCTCTCTCAGCATGAGACGACTTATTGTTCTACTTCATCAGACGGCAGACAGAAAAGTTAAAAAAACTTTCAAGGCCCACTCAAAATCAGCTGGAGCCTTGAATGAAGCTGTGGCATTCAGATCAAGGGATGTGTTTTGGCTTCAAGGCAGCCCAGAACGAGCCTGTCTCATCTTGTCTGCCTGGCATGGAATGGAAAATACCCACCTCCTGCATGGAAATCAATGAGAGGCAGAGGTAAAGAAAAAAAAGTGTGGATTAGATGGATGGTCTGACATATGCATGAGGGCCCGTTCTGTGTGAGCGAGAGAGAGGAGGATACGAGACTGGCCTCTAGGAGAGGATAGGCCCTCCTGCCTGTGGTATTCTGGGTGCCTCCGTGTTTAATCACATTACAAACACACAGAAAACCCGGAGTGAGAGACGGACTGCAATCCACTCTCCGATGGAGATTGAAACCATGTCCAGTTTAGAATTAACCACAGAATAAAAAAAATAAAAAAAGTAGAAATTATAGTTGGCTTGAGAGAAAATTAAGCCTGTGTGTGTGTGTGTGTGTGTGTGTGTGTGTGTGTGTGTGTGTGTGTGTGTGTGTGTGTGTGTGTGTGTGTGTGTGTGTGTGTGTGTGTGTGTGAAATGGGCATGTTTTGTGAAATATCAGGACACAAATGTGTATAATGACATGGGTATGACATAGGTATTACAAAAGAGGGTGAAATATGAGGACGTTCCCCATGTCCTCACTTTTCAAAATGCTCATAAATCACACAGGATGAGGTTTTGTTCACAGAAAGTAAACTGTGCAGTCTCCTGTGATGGGTAGGTTTAGGGGCAGGGGCAGTGTAGGGGATAGAAAATACGGTTTGTGCGGTATAAAAACCATTACGCCTATGGAATGTCCCACATTTCACAAAAACAAACGTGTGTGTGTGTGTGTGTGTGTGTGTGTGTGTGTGTGTGTGTGTGTGTGTGTGTGTGTGTGTGTGTGTGTGTGTGTGTGTGTGTGTGTGTGTGTGTGTGTGTGTGTGTGTGTGTGTGTGTGTGTGTGTTAGTGGGTGGGATATATTAGGCAGCATTTTGTCCTCAAAGTTGATGTGTTAGAAGCAGGAAAAATGGGCAAGCGTAAGAATTTGAGCGAGTTTGACAAGGGCCAAATTGTGATGACTAGACGACTGGGTCAGAGCATCTCCAAAACTGCAGCTCTTGTGGGGTGTTCCCGGTCTGCAGTGGTCAGGATCTATCAAAAGTGCTCCAAGGAAGGAACAGTGGAGAACCAGCGACAAGTTCATGGGTGACCAAGGCTCATTGATTCACGTGGGGAGGGAAGGCTGGCCCGTGTGATCCGATCAAACAGGATGCACGATGGGAAGAAGGCGAGCCGGCGGAGGCAGTGTGATGCTTTGGGCAATGTTTTGCTGGGAAACCTTGGGTCCTGCCATCCATGTGGATGTTACTTTGACAAGTACCACCTACCTAAGCATTGTTGCAGACCATGTTCACCCTTTCATGGGAACGGTATTCCCTGGTGGCTGTGGCCTCTTTCAGCAGGATAATCCCTGCCACAAAGTAAAAATGATTCAGGAATGGTTTGAGGAGCACATAAATGAGTCTGAGGTGTTGACTTGGCCTCCAAATTCCCCAGATCTGAATCCAATCGAAATCCATGGAGGCCCCACCACACAACTTACAGGACTTAAAGGATCTGCTGCTAACATATTGGTGCCAGATACCACAGCACACCTTAAGGGGTCTAGTGGAATCCATGCTTCAACGTGTCATATTAGAAAGGTGGTCATAATATTATGCCTGATCGGTGTGTGTGTTTATATATATATATATGTGTGTGTGTGTGTGTATATATGTATGTATATGTTTACTGTGTATAATAATTATCTAGATATAAATACATACACATTCCTGTATATATTTGTATAATATAAATATACACTCACCTAAAGGATTATTAGGAACACCATACTAATACTGTGTTTGACCCTTTCGCCTTCAGAACTGCCTTAATTCTACGTGGCATTGATTCAACAAGGTGCTGAAAGCATTCTTTAGAAATGTTGGCCCATATTGATAGGATAGCATCTTGCAGTTGATGGATATTTGTGGGATGCACATCCAGGGTGCAAGCTCCCATTCCACCACATCCCAAAGATGCTCTATTGGGTTGAGATCTGGTGACTGTGGGGGCCATTTTAGTACAGTGAACTCATTGTCATGTTCAAGAAACCAATTTGAAATGATTCGAGCTTTGTGACATGGTGCATTATCCTGCTGGAAGTAGCCATCAGAGGATGGGTACATGGTGGTCATAAAGGGATGGACATGGTCAGAAACAATACTCAGGTAGGCCGTGGCATTTAAACGATGCCCAATTGGCACTAAGGGGCCTAAAGTGTGCCAAGAAAACATCCCCACACCATTACACCACCACCACCACCAGCCTGCACAGTGGTAACAAGGCATGATGGATCCATGTTCTCATTCTGTTTACGCCAAATTCTGACTCTACCATCTGAATCTCTCAACAGAAATCGAGACTCATCAGACCAGGCAACATTTTTCCAGTCTTCAACTGTCCAATATTGGTGAGCTTGTGCAAATTTGTAGCCTCTTTTTCCTATTTGTAGTGTAGATGAGTGGTACCCGGTGGGGTCTTCTGCTGTTGTAGCCCATCCGCCTCAAGGTTGTGCGTGTTGTGGCTTCACAAATGTTTTGCTGCATACCTCGGTTGTAACGAGTGGTTATTTCAGTCAAAGTTGCTCTTCTATCAGCTTGAATCAGTCGGCCCATTCTCCTCTGACCTCTAGCATCAACAAGGCATTTTCCCCACAGGACTGCGGCATACTGGATGTTTTTCCCTTTTCACACCATTCTTTGTAAACCCTAGAAACAGTTGTGTGTGAAAATCCCAGTAACTGAGCAGATGGTGAAATACTCAGACCGGCCCGTCTGACACCAACAACCATGCCACGCTCAAAATTGCTTAAATCCCCTTTCTTTCCCATTCTGACATTCAGTTTGGAGTTCAGGAGATTGTCTTGACCAGGACCACACCCCTAAATGCATTGAAGCAACTGCCATGTGATTGGTTGATTAGATAATTGCATTAATGAGAAATTGAACAGGTGTTCCTAATAATCCTTATACACACACACACACACACACACACATTTACAAACTGTGTAAATATACACATATTTATATCTGTGAATGTGAAATGAAATAGTGTTATCATGAATTAGATATATTTTATTCATCATCACCTAAATAAGAATAAATAGTTTAATTTACATCAAACCTCTAAAAACTGTTTTCTTTACTTATATGCTTGTTTAAAAAACAGAATTAATGTGGCTTCTGGAGTTCTGGTTCATGTGTGGAACGGGCGCTTTTAGTAGGGGTAGGACATGCATTCAGTTCCCCTACACAGGTCCTGTCACACTTGAGCGTCTGTCATCTTACCCCAGTTGAACAAGCAGAGATTAGTGTGCTGCTCCTCCTCTCTGTCTCTCTCAGCTCTTGCTCCAGTCCAGCTCTTCCAGCCTAATCCACTCCTGGCTTTCCTTCTCACATGTTCCCTGTGTGTAAAAGTAGGTCAGTGTTTGCTTTGTATTATTCAGCAACTGGGCTGATTGGAGATTGAGAGAGAGAGAGAGAGAGAGAGAGAGAGAGAGAGAGAGAGAGAGAGAGAGAGAGGGGGGGGGGTTAACGCGATCTCAGGGATGCATGCAAATCCAGGCCTTGTCACTGCATTTGTGTGTGTGTGTGTGTTTTGCAGTCTCATGCCAGCCAGTGTCTTGATGGCTCATTAGTAGGAGTCGCTGCTCCACAGGCTGAGGTTGTCAGACCTCAGAGCGTCTTTCCCAGCAGGCCTTGCAGCTCACAGCGAGCTACTGTTTCATACCCTCGTCTGCCGCTCTCTCTTCCCCTCCCGATGGCTCCGTTCCCTACGATAATGGCCCAATGTACTTTCCTCTCTGGCTGTTTGCTGCATTCCTCAGTCAGAGGAAGTCCGTGCAGGAAAAAAGCTCCAGGCGGCCAAACAAGAGCATTCATTATTAAACTGCACAACTTAAAACCATTAAAAAACAAATGAAAAATAGCATTTCTGTACAACGTGTGCATTTATACAATATGAAAAAATGTAAAGGTTAATGTGCAGAAACCACTTCTAGGGTGGTGCTATGTGGTTGCTAATGTGCTTTAGTAGCTGCTAGCATGTTACTATGTGGTTACTAGGGTGTTTGGGGTTGTTGTTAAGGAATTCTGAGTGTCTTCTTACATGTTTAAGTGCACTTACTAGTATGATTTGCTTGACTACATTTTACTTGCCAATTGCTCTTTGGTTGCTAAGGTGTTTTAGCTGCTAGCATTGCTACTATGTGGTTGCTAGGGTGTTGGGGTTGTTGTTAGGGAATTATGGGTGTCTTCTAACATGTTTAAGTGCACTTACTAGGACGTTTTGCATGACTACTTTACTACATTTTACTTGGGAATTGCCTAATGTGTTTTAGTAGCTGTTACTGTGTGGTTGCTAGGGTGTTGGTTGTTGTTGCTAGGGAGTTCTGGATGTTTCTAACATGTTTAGTGCACTTGCTAGGGCATTTTTTGCTTGACTACTTGACTACATTTTACTTGGTAATTGCTCTGTGGTTGCTAATGTATTTTAGTAGCTGCTAGCGTGTTACTATTAGGTTGTTAGGGTGTTGGGGTTGTTGCTAGGGAGTTCTGGATGTTTCTAGCGTGTTGCAGTGCACTTACTAGGACATTTTTTGCTTGACTACTTGACTACATTTTACTTGGTAATTGCTCTGTGGTTGCTAAGGTATTTTAGTAGCTGCTAGCGTGTTACTATTAGGTTGCTAGGGTGTTGGGGTTGTTGCTAGGGAGTTCTGGATGTTTCTAGCGTGTTGCAGTGCACTTACTAGGACAATTTTTGCTTGACTACTTGACTACATTTTACTTGGTAATTGCCCTGTGGTTGCTAAGGTATTTTAGTAGCTGCTAGCGTGTTACTATTAGGTTGCTAGGGTGTTGGGGTTGTTGCTAGGGAGTTCTGGGTGGTTTCTATCATGTTGCAATTCATTTTTTTCTGAGCAAACACCACTAATAAACACAATGTTGATATTGTGGCTTTATATATGGTTACATGCATGTCATTATATTATTATCATGTTACGAAAATCAAGCTTAAATATAACCGGGAGGTTTTTGAAAAGCGAATACTGGACAAATTCTCATGGGCTATTTAAAGTGACAAATGCTAGACTTAGACACTCTTCTCCACTCCTCAAATTCATTAAAACATTAGTCTTTATATCTATATAGGGTTTCTTGCGTAAAGAAAACGATGTATTGAAAAAAGCATTTACCATTGCACTGCAAACAAGCAGTGATGCTTCAAACATTGCAGCACGATTCACGATAGACGAGGACAGAGTTATGAGGTTTGACTGACAGTTTGAGGATCCAGTGGAGTTGTAAGGTTTAGTCACAAGCTCTTTTTAATACTTTTCATTGGTTAAATATTTGCAAAACCCACAAAGACGTGAAGCCTGACCAGTTTATACAAAGAAAGAGATTACAAAATATGAAGGTACAAGGATTCTGTAAGGGGATATGAATATATTTCTCTGCTTTGATGTGCTTTGTTTTCAGCTCTCTTGGTTACACGTCCACAAAAGTGAGAAAACAGAGTTGACACTTTAACCACGGTGTGTGTCTGTGAATAAACCACCACAGCAAGGTCACTAGTTGAAGTAGTTTTACTTCCTGTCAGTCTGAACCAACCGTTTCTATTTTTAATCTCTTTGCTATGTGACGGTTTCTGCATGTGTGATGGTTGTGCGCTGTGGTTGCATGTTTGTGCTGTAAACTGACTGAGGCCTTGGGGAAACAAACCTGGTATTCGTGTAAAGTACTTGTTTCTGTTTCTATTAACCTGTACTAGCAATTGCATAACTGGAGACCTCAGATGCCCCTGTAATAGTTTCCTCGTGATTAGGACACTGGCGTCAGGCCACCAGGAAGAGTTCCAGTACCGTGTGTATCCGTGTATATTACTATTTAAAGTGTGTGTTAGAAAGAGAGACAGGGTTATCAGGATCAATCCAGTGTTGTCTCATGGAAAGAAAAATCACAAATGAGATCTTAAAGGATTAGTTCACTTTTAAATAAACTTTTGCTGATAATTTACTCACCCCGATGTCATCCAAGATGTCCATGTCTTTCTTTCTTCAGTCGAAAAAAAAATAAAGGTTTTTGATGCAAACATTCCAGGATATTTTTCCATATAAAAGACTCAATGGAGCCCAAACGGCTCAAGGTCCAAATGAGAGTTTCAGTGCAGCTTCAACGGGCTTTAAACCACACCAGACGATGAATAAGGGTCTTATCTAACAAAACCATCGGTCATTTAAAAAAAAAAAATCAAAAGTTTAAGTTTTATAAGCACAAATGTTGGCCTTGCTCCATTTTGTGATATGTGTACGTGACGTCACGTGATACGCAGTTACGTTGAAAAGGTCACGCTTGTCGTAGGCGGAAGTACTGAGTCTCCATTGAGTCCATTATAAGGAGAAAAATCCTGGAATGTTTTCATCAAAAACCTTCATTTATTTTCGACTGAAGAAAGAAAGACATGGGGGTGAGTAAACTATCAGCAGAAGTTTATTTAAAAGTAAACTAATCCTTTAACATCTCAATTGTTTCTCCTACACTGCAATGAGATGAAATGGAGAGCAAATTACATCTCCTGCATCTTTAAAGAAACTCTTTAATTGTAGAAAAGTGACTACTTTAGTCACAGCTGTTAATCATGATGTCACATATTGACGTACAAAAAAAAAAAAATAACACCACGTGATAAAAAAAACTACCTAAAATAAAAAAATATTGAAGTGTAATTAGATTTTTTTTTAGTTTGGCTCACGTCCCATTAGAATACATGGAGAGGGCGGATTTTATGACCTTTACTGAGACCATTTGAAACGTTTTAGCTTAAATTTTCAGGACCCCACTTGTCGTAACTGAAAACTCCAGCGTTTTTAATGCAATATTGTAATATTTACTTTAAAAAAGGGTTTTACAGGACTTAAGTTTGCTGTGGTTGCCAGTACTTTACCATTAAAAAATACAGTAGCAACATTTTAGGTTTTACAGGACTTAAATTTACAGTAAAATAGGCAGCTGTGGTTGTCAGTACTTTACGGTACAAAATACAGTAGCAACATTTTAGGTTTTATGAGACTTTACTGTAAAAAAGGCAGCTGTGGATGCTAATACTTTACTGTAAAAAATATGGTAGCAACATTTTCAATTTTTATGGGCCTTAAATTTACAGTAAAAAACAAAACAGCAGCTGCGGAAGCTAATACTTTACCGTAAAAAATACGGTAGCAACATTTTCAGTTTTATGGGACTTAAATTTACAGTTTTTAAAAAACAGCAGCTGTTGATGCTAATACTTTACCATAAAAAACGGTAGCAACCTTTTAGGTTTTATGGAACTTAAATTTATGGTTAAAAAAAGGCAGCTGATCCTTCAGAAATCATTCTAATTTGATGATTTGATGCTTAAGAAACATTTATGATTATCAATATTGAAAACAGTTGTGCCGCTCCATATTTTTGGGGAAGCCGTGATAATTTTTTTCAGGATTCTTTGATAAATTGAACGTTCAAAAGAACAGCATTTATTTGAAATAGAAACTTTTGTGACATTCTTAATGTCTTTACTGCAATCGATTGAACGCATCCTTGCTGAATAAACGTTTTAATTTCATTCAAAACAAAAAATCACTCTAACCACAAACTTTTGAATGGTAGTAGTGCATGTGGTTTTCATGCTTATCATCATCAGTGAATCATCATTAATTCACAATACTTCATGGGATTCATTCCTTGTTCTTTTTGTCTTTCTCGTTTTCATATACTGTTTGAATCATATTTGTAAGGATTGATTGATTGGTTTGGTTCATGGAGTAGAAATCTTTCTTGAAAATGTTTTTAAATGCTAATGAAGCGAGTGCCTGCTGAAAGAGAGGTCGCTCACTGTTGAGCTTTTGAGCTGGATTAGCTCTGATAGCAACTCTGTCCAACTGTGTCAAAAATGTATCCAAATGTATTATGGGCTCCGTTGTGGGTAAGAAGTCATACTGTACAGATAAATGACCCTGGTGTGTTGAAAATCTCACATTTTGGTCACTGTGTGAACTGAATATTGGGTGACTGCTTTACCTGGCATCATGGGACAGGAAAATTGGCTCTTTCATAAAATGTTGGTCTTTGCACAAGCTGTGCTCAGAACATTTTGTCCAGTCTTAATGAATAAACACCAGCAAACGTTTCATTCATTCACCCTGAAAGCTGTGTATTGGGTTACTAAATCAAGATATGAAACTTTCATTCATCCATTAGCAGATGCACCTGAATATTAACTTATTTTCCATCAATGATGTCATGTTGCTTTTAAAAGCTGGTCTTCATTCATTCTTTTTGGCCTTGATGGTTCCATAATAGAACCTTTAACATCCATGGAATCATTCCATTACATAAAAGGTTCTTTAGATTTTTTAAAATATTTTTCACTCTAGGAAATAAAGGTTATTTTAAGAACTGTTCAGGTTCTTTGGAGAACCAAAAAAACTGTCAATCTATGACATCATTATGAGTAGAAAAAGAAATAAATAACTTTGGAACCTTTATTTTGAATAACACTAGAAGAATCACTTTTCAAATTTCTAGTTTTATGATAGTGTTCGTACAAAAACTGGCCTTAAATTAAGTACAATCAACTTGGATGTTTAAGTCATTTCAACTTAATTTACAATTTTTCACCTCGTTTTTTCTTCTTATCAGTGTGAAAGATACTCAAAATACTCGATTTTGGTCATTCAGGCAAGTGTTATACATCATTATAATCTGTTATGTTTCTGATTTTATTTGTGTACATTCACTATAAAAACAAAATGTTTTTGCTAAATAAAGAAAACAAACATGCGCAATCTGCAGCCTCTCTCTCAATGAAGGCCAATCTGATCCTCTTCAGAAAATAAACTGTAACTTAGTGAATACTTGTCACACAAACATGAGGCATATGTCTAAAGAAACGTTGAAATGTCAGGTTTTGAATAATGTAAATCATATCGAAAACAAATATTCTCTGTTTATGTAATGTGTTTGAAAATAGAGGGAACATTTTTTGAAAGTCAAAAATGACGTGATCCATGCTAGTATCCCCGCCCGCATCACCTCGAATAAACACATGAAGTTTAGTGCATGATCAAATTAATGCAGGCTTGATGAGCATGAGACTTCTTTCAAAAACATTAAAAATAGTAATGTTTCCAATCTTTTGACCGGTACTGTATACAATTTAAAATATAACAGGCATATACAAAATTTTATTCACATGCTGTGCAATATTAGCAATCATGTTTTCTGTTTTCAGTTTTTTCTTTTATCTCATAGTGACCTGATACTTGCATTTGGCTCACACTTTATATTGTTGACTATATATTCTACATAAACTACAAAAAAAATATGTATTTGTCATATTCTTGTAACTCCCTCTCAGTCACATGCACGACTCAAAGGCTCATTTATTATGCGGCTCATTATGTGGTTCTTTTGTTCTCTCAGGTGTGAATCACAAAAGTGTCTTACAAAATGTAAATCAATATATTGTTTTATGTGAATGAGTAGATTGGTTTTCACAATCAGTTTTAGGCAACAACGTCCATTATTCAAAAGTCTTTTCGACATATTTACTCTGCATTTTGTGGGCTTAATTCAGTGACTTCAGTGACAGTGTACATAATCGCAGTTATAGCTATGAAATACCTTTAGTTGAATGTGAAAACCGGGTGAATGTGGGTGTATCAATGACTCAAAAGGGGAATAAACTTAAAAAGCGTTTCATTGAAAAACTCTGCATGAGTTTGAATAGGTGTTCACTCGGGTGAATCAGGCGCCCTTGAGATATTTTCTCCATCATATGTAAATCTATTACCATCTGATCAGGCTGTAAAATGATTTATGCAAAGTGGAAATATTCAGACGTACCTAGCCCGTTACCCATGGCAACCCATTGCCAGAGCTTTAATGATACAAACAGTTCGATGTCTGTGGGAAAAATTCATTCATTCGCATATCACAGTTACAAGGCAATGAGATTAAATGGAGACTCTCGCTCGAGTTATCTGCTTCTCAGACCAAATGATCTGAACTGCTCCGCATTAAATAACTCTCCTCTTGCTGTATGAATTTGAGGAGAAACATCTGAGATAAAATTCATACATAACTGAAAAGAACATGAAAGAGCAACTTTTGAGTAATAAAAGGTTCCCCTGGGATGATGCAAAAAAATAAATAAATAAATAAATAAATATATATATATATATATATATATATATATATATATATATATATATATATATATATATATATATATATATATATATACAGTGAGAAAAATAAGTATTTGAACACCCTGCTATTTTGCAAGTTCTCCCACTTAGAAATCATGGAGGGGTCTGAAATTGTCCACTGTGAAAGACATAATCTAAAAAAAAATCCAGAAATCACAATGTATGATTTTTAACTATTTATTTGTAAGATAAAGCTGCAAATAAGTATTTGAACACCTGAGAAAATCAGTGTTAATATTTGGTACAGTAGCCTTTGTTTGCAATTACAGAGGTCAAACGTTTCCTGTAGTTTTTCACCAGGTTTGCACACACTGCAGGAGGGATTTTGGCCCACTCCTCCACACAGATCTTCTCTTGATCAGTCAGGTTTCTGAGTTTGTAGTTTGAGTTTGAGCTCCTCCAAAGACTCTCTATTGGGTTTAGATCTGGAGACTGGCTAGGCCACACCAGAACCTTGATATGCTTCTTACAGAGCCACTCCTTGGTTATCCTGGCTGTGTGCTTTGGGTCATTGTCATGTTGGAGACCCAGCCTCGACCCATCTTCAATGCTCTAACTGAGGGAAGGGGTTGTTCCCAAAATCTCGCAATACATGGCCCCAGTCATCCTCTCCTTAATACAGTGCAGTCGCCCTGTCCCATGTGCAGAAAAACACCCCCAAAGCATGATGCTACCCCATGCTTCACAGTAGGGATGGTGTTCTTGGGATGGTACTCATCAATCTTCTTCCTCCAAACACGTTTAGTGGAATTATGACCAAAAAGTTCTATTTTGGTCTCATCTGACCACATGACTTTCTCCCATGACTCCTCTGGATCATCCAAATGGTCATTGGCAAACTTGAGACGGCCTGGACATGTGCCGGTTTAAGCAGGGGAACCTTCCGTGCCATGCATGATTTCAAACCATGACGTCTTACTGTATTACCAACAGTAACCTTGGAAACGGTGGTCCCAGCTCTTTTCAGGTCATTGACCAGCTCCTCCCGTGTAGTTCTGGGCTGATTTCTCACCTTTCTTAGGATCATTGAGACCCCACGAGGTGAGATCTTGCATGGAGCCCCAGTCCGAGGGAGATTGACAGTCATGTTTAGCTTCTTCCATTTTCTAATGATTGCTCCAACAGTGGACCTTTTTTCACCAAGCTGCTTGGCAATTTCCCCGTAGCCCTTTCCAGCCTTGTGGAGGTGTACAGTTTTGTCTCTAGTGTCTTTGGACAGCTCTTTGGTCTTGGCCATGTTAGTAGTTGGATTCTTACTGATTGTATAGGGTGGACAGGTGTCTTTATGCAGCTAACGACCTCAAATAGGAGCATCTAATTTAGAATAATAAATGGAGTGGAGGTGGACATTTTAAAGGCAGACTAACAGGTCTTTGAGGGTCAGAATTCTAGCTGATAGTCAGGTGTTCAAATACTTATTTGCAGCTGTATCATACAAATAAATAGTTAAAAAAAATCATATATTGTGATTTCTGGGAGTGTAAGCAGCAGGTTCTCGGCAGATGATTTCCTGGTTCGTGAGGTCGCTCCGATGACCGCTCCTCGCTCCTCATCTTTCAGGTAGAGGCCTTTATGAAGAAACACTCACTTCCTGTACGGCCGAAACACTTTTCATGCCGCAACCGCTGTGATTGAAATCAGCAAGTTACGGCATTAAACACAGAAGATTGTATCTCCAGTGTGTCGCTTTAAATTCCACTCTGGAGTTTTAGAAATCTTTCATTGGCCTTGTGTCGTTTCAAACCTGTATGGTTTTCCTTCTTTGCATAGCAAAAGGTCATTTCAGGTTCCTAGCTGTCATTGTTCATCCAAACAGGATTTTGTGAATCAGATTGACTGCTGGTTTCTATGGGGCCCCTAAACTATTTGGTTTTGGGTATTTTTAGGACTTTCACACTTAAGATATTAATTAAATGTTATTTAACATCTGATTACTAATACAAGCTGTTTTTTTAAAGACTGGTCAGAAATCATAAGAATGATTGCAATTATTACATTTTTTTTATTTGTCGAAAAAGTGTTAATATCCCTTTAAATAAATAGTAGATATTGTAGATAATACTGCAGCAATTTGCTTTAATACAGTGTAATTTAATACAATGATAACATTAAATATTTTTAAAGACTGGCCAGAAATCATGAGATAAATTGCAGTTATTATATTTTAACTTATTTGTTGAAAAAAGTGTTAATATTAGATACATAGTACTTTAAGTATTTTTAAAAATGTGCTTTAGTAATATGCTAATATAACAACCAATTTATGATTATGAATAATATGATCACTATTATAATCTGCTTTTTACAGTCTGGCCAAATGTCATGAGTATAATTGCAATTATTATTATTATCATTTTTTTTTTACTTATTTGTGAAAAGGTGTTATAGATCATTATATTATTATACTATTTAAAGATAAATATTTTTATATTACATTTTATCTGTTTAATTTAATATAATGACAGTGTAAAATACACTTATTTAATTTAGGAAACATTTAGTTCATTTTGTTTTCTTTATAATATCACACTTCAGCTTTCTGAGTTTTTATACTCATTTACTCAAAATATTAAGTATATGAAATATACAGCATCTTTTATATTTTGGTGGATTTTGACATCCACAATTTGAAAACCGCACTGGTAGATCTAGTGGTGAAATTTAAGCTAAATGTAACAGTTATTTGGGTTCTGTAGGCCTCCATCATAGCTGCAAAACAGCTGCTTCATGTCACAGCTGATCGATATTATGCTGTTTTATCCATTGTTCATGGTATGTTTATAGTGCTTTCCTGTCTTTCTACAGCCCCAGTCCCCATTCACTTCCACTGTATGGAAAAGAGCAGCTTGGACGTTCATCAAAACGCCTCCCGTTGCGCTCGACAGAAGAAAGTCAGTCATACCGGTTTCAAGCGTGAAAAACCATTTTTTTCAACATGAGGGTGAGTAGAGTAGATTTTTTTAGTTCAATATTCCTGTCAGCTATAAAAAGCTCGTACTGTCTGTGCAGTATGAACACAGTCGCTTCTGTCAGTCTTCGTCTCTGTGTGTGATTGTACGTTTACTTTTGTAAATAA
>CM040934.1:36414150-36444150 GCA_023029165.1 Gobiocypris rarus
TGTGTGTGTGTGTGTGTGTGTGTGTGTGTGTGTGTGTGTGTGTGTGTGTGTGTGTGTGTGTGTGTGTGTGTGTGTGGTTTGGCAAAGAATAAACACTCTCATCTGGAAACCTGTTGTTATTGGAACCTGTTGGTATTAGAACTTTACATTACATTTATTTATTTTATCCAGAGCGACTTCCAGTTGAGCAAAACAATGAGTGATTCAACAAAAGAGGCAAAACACATGAGAAATGCTTTTAATACGGCGTTCCAGCCATCGCTCAGGAGCGGGGAGGGACTCAGTGAGGTCAGGGGTGACGGAGTACTCAAACAGATCAGCTTTACTGGAGATTCACAATACATGTTTTACCATGATATCCATAAAGGGCATATCAACTTCCAAAATATCCCATGTAAAAAAAAACAAAAAAACAAGTGTTTTAATAATTTATTTATTTACTGTTGTTTGTTTATTTACTTTACTCATTTTCTTTTTTGCCTTGCCAGGTTGGTGGAGGGAGAAACCCCTCCATTATCCATCCATCGTTCTGTCATTCCATTTATCCATCAATCCATCCATTTATTCCATCCACCCATCCATTGTTCCATCCATCCATCCATTGTTCTGTCATTCCATCTATCCATCTGTTGTTCCATCCATCCACCCATCCATCAATCTATTGTTCTGTAGTTACTTCCATCCATCATTCTGTCATTCCATTTATCCATCCATTTATATGTTTATTTATTCCATCCATCAACCATTCATTCATCCACTGTTTCTTCTTTCCATCTATCCATCCATCCATCCATTGTTCTGTCGTTCCATCATCATTCTGTCGTTCCATCATCATTCTGTTGTTCCATACATTCTGTCGTTCCATCCATCCATCCACCCATCCATCCATCCACCCATCCATCCATCCATTGTTTCTTCCTTCCATACATCCAGCAGTTTTTGTGTCATTGTTCTGTTGTTCCTTCCATCCATCATCTATCTATTGTTCTGTCATCCATCATTCAGTCATTCCATCCATCCATCCATCCATCCATCCATCTATCATCTGTTACATCATTCCATTGTTGTGTTGTTCCATCCATCCATCCATCCATCATTCTGTAGTTACTTCCATCCATCATTCTGTCATTCCATCCACACATTGTTCTATCGTTCCATTTATCATCATACATCCATTGTTTCTTCCATTCATACATCCATCCATTGTTCTTTCTTTCCATTTATCCAGCAATCCATCCATTTATTCCATCCACCCATCCATTGTTTCTTCCATCCATACAACCATCCATTGTTCCATCCATCCATCCATTGTTCTGTCATTCCATCTATCCATCTGTCGTTCCATCAATCCACCCATCCATCAATCTATCGTTCTGTAGTTACTTCCATCCATCATTCTGTCATTCCATTTATCCATCCATTTATCTGTTTATTTATTCCATCCATCATCCATCATTCATTGTCTTCTTCCATCCATACAACCATCCATTGTTACATACATTGTTCCTGACATCTATCCATCCATCCATCATTGTTCTGTTGTTCCATACATTCTGTTGTTCCATCCACTCATCTATCCATCCATCCATCCATCTATTCATTGTTTCTTCTATTCATACATTCATTCTGTCGTTCCATCCATCCATTGTTTCTTCCATTCATATATCCAGCAGTTGTTGTGTCATTGTTCTGTTGTTCCATCCATCCATCCATCCATCCATCACCTATCCATTGTTCTGTCATCCATCATTCAGTCATTCCATCCATCCATCCATCCATCCATCCATCATCTGTTACATCATTCCATCCTTGTGTTGTTCCATCCATCCATCCATCCATCCATCCATCATTCTGTAGTTACTTCCATCCATCATTCTGTCATTCCATTTATCATCATCCATCCATTTATTCCATCCACCCATCCATTGTTTCTTCCATCCATACAACCATCCATTGTTCTGTCATTCCATCTATCCATCTGTTGTTCCATCCATCCACCCATCCATCCATCCATCATTCTGTAGTTACTTCCATCCATCATTCTGTCATTCCATTTATCATCATCCATCCATTGTTTCTTCCATTCATACATCTATCCATTGTTCTGTCTTTCCATTCTGCCATAATTCCAAAATCTGTCCATCATTGTGTCATTCCATCCACACATCCTTCTACTGTTTCATTCATACATTGTTCTGTCGTTCCATCCATACATTCTGTCATTCCATCCATCCACCGTTCTGTCGTTCCATAAATCATTCTGCCGTTCCATCAATCATTCTGTCGTTCCATCCATCCACTGTTCTGCCGTTCCATCAATCATTCTGTCATTCCATCAATCATTCTGTCGTTCCATCCATTCACCGTTCTGTCGTTCCATCAATCATTCTGTCGTCCCATCAATCATTCTGTCGTTCCATCCATCCACTGTTCTGCCGTTCCATCAATCATTCTGTCGTTCCATCAATCATTCTGTCGTTCCATCAATCATTCTGTCGTTCTATCCATTCACCGTTCTGTCGTTCCATCAATCATTCTGTCGTCCCATCAATCATTCTGTCGTTCCATCCATCCACTGTTCTGCCGTTCCATCAATCATTCTGCCGTTCCATCAATCATTCTGTCGTTCCATCAATCATTCTGCCGTTCCATCCATCCACCGTTCTGTCGTTCCATTAATCATTCTGCCGTTCCATCCATCCACCGTTCTGTCGTTCCATCAATCATTCTGCCGTTCCATCCATCCACAGTTCTGCAGTTCCATCAATCGTTCTGTCGTTCCATCCATCCACTGTTCTGCAGTTCCATCAATCGTTCTGTCGTTCCATCAATCATTCTGTCATTCGATCCATACATTGTTCTGTCATTCCATCCATACATTGTTCTGTCATTCCATCCATCATCATCCATCCATCGTTCAGTCGTTCCATCCGTCCATCCAGAATTTGGGCTTATTTCGTTTTGGTCTTGTGAATAATAGCATTGATGTGTGTGTTATGAAGGAGCCCTGAGCCTGTGTGTAATTATCTGCTCAGACTGACCTGAATGGAGCCCTAATTAATGGAGACGCGCTTGAGTTGTTTCTCTGTTTAAAGCATCTCTCTGCCTTTATCCGTTTATGTAAGACACTATTATACTGTTGCAGCTCATAACAAGGTCGTTGTAGGACCGAGATCAGGCCATGAGCATGACGAATGACTGTTATAGTGAGAAATATTAGTGACAACAATCAGCTGCTGTCACTACTGTATATGACCCAAAGGTCAAGAATTATTTCATTTGAATAAGATTGGGAGAGGATAGTTTATCCTCACAGCTCAACAGGTATTTAATATGAGCAAAACACACGTCCTGTGTATTGATGTTAATTAGAAAAGTGTGAGAAGAGTGCTGTGACGGCAATTATTTTGTTTTTTTCCCTTTGAATTTGTTAACACAGAATGCACTGAATCTTCTGAAAGGAAAAACACATTTACATTATAGAAGCAAACTGAGGCATTGCATGCGAATGTATGCCGGTTGATTTCTACAGTGGTTTCCGCGGTGTGTTCAGGTTTCACATTGATCCCTGGGAAATTATGTAGATCTACATATACTTACGTCAATCTCAACACAGTGGTTTTGTTCAATTCATCTGTGCATGCTAAATCAAATATGTCTCAAATCTAAACTATGCCACTTATGATTCAGATTTTAACAATTAACAATGATGTTGAGTAAAGGGTGATGGAATATGCCTTTAAATATGCCAGTTTCATGACGTCTTTAACGTTCACACCTGTTCTTGATTTATAAGCGTGTGTATAATCAATGATGGTTTATCTCAGAATGAACTGTGAACTGAACAAACAAACACTAGCAGATAACAAGAGTTCATGTTAAAGTCATCAGTTGTTTCATCATCCATCCATCATTCTGCCCTTGTTCTGTCATTCCATCCATCCACCCATCAGTTGTTTCATCCATCCATCCATCCATCCATCCATCCACCCATCCATCAGTTGTTTCATCATCCATCCATCATTCTGCCATCGTTCTGTCATTCTGTCCATCCATCCATCAGTTTCATCCATCCATCCATCATTCTGCCATCGTTCTGTCATTCCATCCATCAGTTTCATCCATCCATCATTCTGCCATCGTTCTGTCATTCCATCCATCCATCCATCCATCCATCCATCCATCCATCCATCCATCCATCCATCATTCTGCCATCGTTCTGTCATTCCATCCATCCATCCATCATTCTGCCATCGTTCTGTCATTCTGTCCATCCATCCATCAGTTTCATCCATCCATCCATCATTCTGCCATCGTTCTGTCATTCCATCCATCCACCCATCCATCATTCTGCCCATCCATCCATCAGTTTCATCCATCCATCCATCCATCATTCTGCCATCGTTCTGTCCATCCAACCATCAACCCATCCATCATTCTGCCCATCCATCCATCAGTTTCATCCATCCATCCATCATTCTGCCATCGTTCTGTCATTCCATCCATCCATCCATCAGTTTCATCCATCCATCCATCATTCTGCCATCGTTCTGTCATTCTGTCCATCCATCCATCAGTTTCATCCATCCATCCATCATTCTGCCATCCTTCTGTCCATCCATCCATCAACCCATCCATCATTCTGCCCATCCATCCATCAGTTTCATCCATCCATCCATCATTCTGCCATCGTTCTGTCCATCCATCCATCAACCCATCCATCATTCTGCCCATCCATCCATCAGTTTCATCCATCCATCCATCATTCTGCCATCGTTCTGTCCATCCATCCATCAACCCATCCATCATTCTGCCCATCCATCCATCAGTTCCATCCATCCATCATTCTGCCATCGTTTTTTCATTCTGTCCATCCATCCATCAGTTTCATCCATCCATCCATCATTCTGCCATCGTTCTGTCATTCTGCCCATCCACCCATCCATCCATCCATCAGTTTCATCCATCCATCCATCATTCTGCCATCGTTCTGTCATTCTGCCCATCCATCCATCAGTTTCATCCATCCATCCATCATTCTGCCATCGTTCTGTCATTCTGCCCATCCATCCATCAGTTTCATCCATCCATCCATCAGTTTCATCCATCCATCCATCATTCTGCCATCGTTCTGTCATTCTGTCCATCCATCAGTTTCATCCATCCATCCATCATTCTGCCATCGTTCTGTCATTCTGCCCATCCATCCATCAGTTTCATCCATCCATCCATCATTCTGCCATCGTTCTGTCATTCCATCCATCAGTTTCATCCATCCATCCATCATTCTGCCATCATTCTGCCATCGTTCTGTCATTCCATCCATCCATCCATCCATCAGTTTCATCCATCCATCCATCATTCTGCCATCGTTCTGTCATTCTGTCCATCCATCCATCAGTTTCATCCATCCATCCATCATTCTGCCCTTGTTCTGTCATTCCATCCATCCACCCATCCATCAGTTGTTCCATCCATCCATCATTCTGCCATCGTTCTGTCATTCTGTCCATCCATCCATCCATCAGTTTCATCCATCCATCCATCATTCTGCCATCGTTCTGTCCATCCATCCATCAACCCATCCATCATTCTGCCCATCCATCCATCAGTTTCATCCATCCATCCATCATTCTGCCATCGTTCTGTCATTCTGTCCATCCATCCATCCATCAGTTTCATCCATCCATCCATCATTCTGCCATCGTTCTGTCATTCTGCCCATCCATCCATCCATCCATCAGTTTCATCCATCCATCCATCATTCTGCCATCGTTCTGTCATTCTGTCCATCCATCAGTTTCATCCATCCATCCATCATTCTGCCATCGTTCTGTCATTCTGCCCATCCATCCATCAGTTTCATCCATCCATCATCATTCTGCCATCATTCTGCCATCGTTCTGTCATTCCATCCATCCATCCATCCATCCATCCATCCATCCATCATTCTGCCAACGTTCTGTCATTCCATCCATCCATCCATCAGTTTCATCCATCCATCCATCATTCTGCCATCGTTCTGTCATTCCATCCATCCATCCATCCATCAGTTTCATCCATTCATCCATCATTCTGCCAACGTTCTGTCATTCTGTCCATCCATCCATCCATCAGTTTCATCCATCCATCCATCATTCTGCCATCGTTCTGTCCATCCATCCATCAACCCATCCATCATTCTGCCCATCCATCCATCAGTTTCATCCATCCATCCATCATTCTGCCAACGTTTATCATTCTGTCCATCCATCCATCAGTTCATCCATCCATCCATCATTCTGCCAACGTTTTATCATTCTGTCCATCCATCCATCAGTTTCATTCATCCATCCATCATTCTGCCATCGTTCTGTCCATCCATCCATCAACTCATCCATCATTCTGCCCATCCATCCATCAGTTTCATCCATCCATCCATCAACCCGTCCATCATTCTGCCCATCCATCCATCAGTTCCATCCAGTCATCCATCATCCATCATTCTGGGCCAGTGGCTCAGTGGTTCATGTATCCATTGTCTGCAAACCGAAGGTTGGTGGTTCTGATCCATCGGTTCCATCCATGACCATCAGTGTCGAGGTGTCCATGAGCAAGACACCTAACCCCAGCTGCTCCGCAGCTGGATGGCGCCTTGCATGGTTGACACGGTGTATGAAAGAGTGAGTGAATGGGTGAATGTGAAGCGCTTTGGATGGCCATTGGTCTGTTAAAGCGCTATATAAATGCAGTCCATTTACCATTTACCATTCTGCCATCGTTCTGTCCATCCATCCATCAGTTCCATCCATCCATCCATCATTCTGCCATCGTTCTGTCCATCCATCCATCAACTCATCCATCATTCTGCCCATCCATCCATCAGTTTCATCCATCCATCCATCAACCGTCCATCATTCTGCCCATCCATCCATCAGTTTCATCCATCCATCCATCAACCCGTCCATCATTCTGCCCATCCATCCATCAGTTTCATCCATCCATCATTCTGCCATCGTTCTTTCATTCTGTCCATCCATCCATCAGTTGTTTCATCCATCCATCCATCATTCTGCCCTTGTTCTGTCCATCCATCCATCAACCCATCCATCATTCTGCTCATCCATCCATCAGTTTCATCCATCCATCCATCCATCATTCTGCCATCGTTCTGTCATTCTGCCCATCAATCCATCAGTTTCATCCATCCATCATTCTGCCATCGTTCTGTCCATCCATCCATCAACTCATCCATCATTCTGCCCATCCATCCATCAGTTTCATCCATCCATCCATCATTCTGCCATCGTTCTGTCCATCCATCCATCCATCAACCCATCCATCATTCTGCCATCCATCCATTAGTTTCATCCATCATTCTGCCCATCCATCCATCAGTTTCATCCATCCATCCATCATTCTGCCATCGTTCTGTCATTCCATCCATCCATCCATCCATCAGTTGTTTCATCATCCATCCATCATTCTGCCATTCCATCCATCCACCCATCCATCAGTTGTTTCATCATCCATCCATCATTCTGCCCTTGTTCTGTCATTCCATCCATCCACCCATCCATCAGTTGTTTCATCATCCATCCATCATTCTGCCCTTGTTCTGTCATTCCATCCATCCACCCATCCATCAGTTGTTTCATCATCCATCCATCATCCTGTCATTCCATCCATCCACCCATCCATCAGTTGTTCCATCCATCCATCATTCTGCCATCGTTCTGTCATTCTGCCCATCCATCCATCAGTTTCATCCATCCATCCATCCATCCATCCATCATTCTGTCATTCCGTCCATCCATCAGTTTCATCCATCCATCCATAATTCTGCCATCATTCTGTCATTCCGTCCATCTATACATCCAACATTCTGATGTTCCACCCATCCATTGTTCCATCATTCTATCTTTCAGTCCATTGTTATGTCATTCAATTCAATTATCCATCTAATGTTCTGTCGTTCCATCCGTTGTTCTGTCATTCATCCATCCAGCGATCACTCTCTCATTACTCCCATCCATCCGTCGCTCTGCCATTCAGCCCTCCATCGTTCTCTCGTTACTCTCATCCATCTATCCATATGTTGTTCTGTCGTTTATCATCCATTCTTTCATTTATCCATCCATCCATCCACCCACCAATCCGTCGTTCCATCCATCCAACCCAACCCAACCAACAGCACTATCATGAAATCCTAACTCCAAACAATGAAGTTTGGCTGCAAAGTAGCCACAATTAACTTTAAAATCAATGTAAATGTCAAATGCAACTCTAAATCTAAACAATGCCACTTATGATTCAGACTGAATCATTTTTTGGGAGAAATTAACAATGATGTTGAGTAAATGATGAGAGAATATCCCTTTAAATCTGTTGAGAATTCAGTTTCATGACGTCTTTAACGTTCACACCTGTTCTTGATTTATAAGCGTGTGTATAATCCATGATGGTTTATCTCAGAATGAACTGTGAACTGAACAAACAAACACTAGCAGATAACAAGAGTTCATGTTAAAGTCAACAGCCGAGATGAACTAAGACCTTCACAAACGTGTTGATGAATTAAGATCACGGTCAGAAATGAACCAGGACTGGGGATAGGTTGCTGCATATCCATGAATTATTTTAAATGTGCATGAAGGAAAGTGTTAGGATTTTAGGAGCTGTAACTGTTCAAACTTATTTAACATTTTAGTTTTAAATACTATGTATTTTTTTAATATATTTTAAGTTTAAATATTGTTGTAGTGTGAATGATTAATTATATTTGTATCCCATGCAATCTCTCAATTAAATTGAGCCCATGCAACTGCATGTATAATAATGAATAAGCAAAATGCTGTCAAACCTCACAGGCTATTCCCTTGCTTTTTTAATTGCAAATCATTTGACATTGTGAATTGCTGACCCTGCTATCTTTCCCTTGTGCTGGTGCGATGATAAGGCCGGTTGTGCACCAAAGTTATCAGTTTGCGTTGACTGATTAAATGGATTTGATTGCTTATGTTTACTGATATGAAAATAAAATTTTCAAATTTTCAAATCAACTGTTCTCTGCAAATGTTGATGTGTTTACGTGGATTATTGTAATTTGTTAGGTTATCTATGAATCATATGCTGAGCAAAATGTTGTTGTTATTATTATTATTACAGTGTGCTTTCACCCGTTATCGCCGGAGCTCGTGGGTCATACAGCAGGCCTCCAACCGTCTTTCATCAACAGATTGAACTGTTTCAGGCCCGTTGACGGCAAACCAGCTCTAATGAACGCGGTGGGTGTAAAAAACAGGGCTGCTTCAAACCCAATTACATCTGACGCTTTCTCTCTTCTGCTGCTCATTGAAAAGGACAATAATCAGGAACTAATCAAACCTTGGCATTGGCCCTGATGAAAGGCTCATTTTCTCTGCGTGCCGTCTATCCTGATCTGTTTTCCTCTCGATAGGGAATCTTTCTGAGCGCACATATCGCCATGGCAACTTTGTAATGAGACGCTATCTTGTGTGAATAAGTCTGCTGGGAGATTGAGATTTTATTCAAAACCTATGTGTGTTTGTGTGTGTGCAATGAGAAGTATTAGAAAAGAAATAGATATTCGCACAGCAGTGGACAGCCGGCATAACCGTGGCAGCCAACACCTGACATTCAGGTTTGAGACCCTCCTGTCCCAATTCAGAGGATGCATCCTTCAAAGGTCGAACTGAGTGTTGTTAAATGGGCTCCTTCAAATATGGCTTTGAAGTACATCCTTTTTGTCCCGTGCGATGAAGGATACCACAGATGGATCCTTGCCTACCCCAGAATTAATTGTGTGCCGGTGACGACCAGAGAGAATTGTATTGAAGCTTGTTTTTCGTCACAGAATTTAAATACATTTGAAACATAATTGCTAGTTTGCATTTTGCATTCTGACATTTTTTCTCACAATTGCGAGATATAAACTTTTTTAATTTTAACGCCGTTCTGTCTTTTCTGCAAGGAAGAAAAGTCAAAAAAAAAAAAATATATATATATATATAGATTTTTTTTTTTTTACATATAGGCCTATGTAAAAAAAAAAATCTAGAATTTCGAGATTAAAGTCGAAATATTTCGAGAATAAAGTCGAAATATTTCGAGAATAAAGTCGAAATATTACAAGAATAAAGTCAAAATATTTCGAGATTAAAATTGAAATGTTTCTAGATTAAAGTAGAAATGTTTCGAGAATAAAGTCAAAACAGGAGTTTTCAAACTGCGAGCGCCTAGCGAGGCTCAAAATGAATGATTATAGGCCTAAACTGCTTTGATTGTGAATATGATTAAATAAACCCTTTTATCAATATTATTTTATAGCCTACATTAATAGGCTATCTGTCCTGAGAGCAGGGGGGCGGGGGGATCATCCTGCTATATTGAATAAAAAGCAGAACATTTTGACTGAAACATGAGGACAATTAACACACGATGTGATCATATATGGTTTATGTGTATTTTTCAAGCCATCTTGGGGTATTTCCATATTTATATGAATAATGCAGTTATTGCCATAGCATCTCATCGAAGAAAGATCTGCATCTGCTCCATAGCAATTCGTTTTCAGTCCCACTATCGGAACGGATGCTTCTAGGACAACCATCTCTATTCTTTACTGTCTCAATAAAATATGTTGCATGACTTTCGGGTCATTATTGGTGAAATACACTTTCAACCACATCACATTTCGTGAGAATCCGAGCAGAGACCGTACATTTAATCTTATCGTACGAGTCAACGTGCCACACAAAGTTTGGACCAGTTCTTCACCAGCGCAGTTCTTTAGCTACTAAAAATATATAACGACTTTATTCTCGAAACGTTTCGACTTTAATCTCGAAACATTTCGACTTTAATCTCGAAATATTTCGACTTTAATCTCGAAATTCTAGATTTTATTTTATTTTTTCCAGATTTTTTTTTTTTTACTTTGCGGCTCAGGGCTTCCGTACTTTTCTTTTTGCGAGGAAGAAAAGTCAGAATTGTTCGAATAAAAAAACGCAATTACCTTTTTAATTCAGTGGTCGAAACAAGCTTCCATAATTTTAAATGAAAACATTGGGTTTGCAACTTCTAATGGTACAAATGTGAAAATTTAAATACATATAAAGCTGCTCAAATGTTGACATATTAGTAGGATGCAGCTTTAAATAGTAGGCTACTCTTTAGTTTAAAGTATGCATCCTTCGAAGGATTGAGTGTCAGTGGCGAATCTTTTCTTTATTAGTGCTTAAACATCAACAGACAATCAGAATTCAGACTTTAAAGAGCTTGAGCATTTAAAGCGGCAGACAACAAAACTGCAGTGCATGGTTATAATAAACAGAACGTTTATCATGCGTTGGTGTGGACGCTAATATAGTTATCATTATAAATATTTGAATAGTTATCATTCTGGACGAGCTAATGAGCTCATGATTTTGTTTCTGTAAATGTTCCAGTGCGACACATTAAACTCTTACAAACAGAGCAAGAAAAGTCCTGTTTTCACTCAGAATCAGTAATGAAATCGACTGGAAATGCTGCTCGTCTGTGAGCGTGTGGCTTTTCACACCTCCCCGTCTCTCCTCTCACATCTCTCTTTTCTCACAGAGCTGGAAAAACTGGCAGCACTCATGGGCACAATTCAGTGATTTAAGAGATCTCAAAATCCTTTCACTGTGGTGAAGGGACAAAACATTCATGAAGACCCAGATCATATCTAATAATAATCACTACTCACATGATGTGTGGGGTTGATTTGTAGATACAGAAATAACAAAGGGTGCTATAATGAGCATTAGCAAAAAGTAGTTAGCTGAGATTTCTGTCATTTGCCAATCTGTACCCCCTTACCCAAGGTTCAGGCTTATCTGTTCATTAATGACATCCTCATTGAATAGTTATACTCAACTCGACTTTTGTCACATTAATGTCAAATTTTTAAAAATTAAGTTGTTCAATTCAATTCAATTCAGCTTTATTGGCATGACTGTGGGGTATACAATGTTGCCAAAGCAATAAACATGTTACAAGTTATACAGATAGATAAAATAGGAAAAAGAGAGAAAACGTATATGGCTATAATGTACATATATCATCATATCATTTAACAAGGGGTAATTACAGAGAGCAGTGGTGAAACCAAAAAAAAACAAAAAACACGTTCAACCCCTACCCGACAGTCAAATGGGCATCACATGACGTATGCACGCAATTTCCCACGGAAACCATCCTGAGAGGTCAAAAATAGAAACGCTTATTATAGACTTACCATAGAGAATCAGGGTAAGACGACAGGTTTTGGAAGAGGGGCATTGTATTGTATTGGCTCATTATTTAAATTTTGTTCATTTTGATAAAAAGAATTACAAAAAATTACACAATTACAGGCTACCTTTAAAAACACTGACGTTTAACATTCAGAATGCCTTCCTTCATTCCGTGTGTTTTCCTCAAATAAGGACATTAATTGGGATTAGAAATGCAAGAAAAGTGGAGAGTTGATTTGTTGGTTAGTTGGTTAGTGCTCTCTTTGGAAATTATCCACTTAAATAATTTGATAAATAAAGGAATATGTAATGACAAACTATTGAGGTTGGTTGGTTGGTTGGTTAGTTGATAAGTAAAGGAATATGTAATGACAAAAACTATTGAAGTTAGTTAGTTAGTTAGTTAGTTAGTTAGTTAGTTAGTTAGTTAGTTAGTTAGTTAGTTAGTTAGTTAGTTAGTTAGTTAGTTAGTTAGTTAGTTAGTTAGTTAGTTAGTTAGTTAGTTAGTTTATGCTGGTTAGTTAATGCTCTCTTTGGAAATAATCCACTTAAATAATTTGATAAATAAAGGAATATGTAATGACAAACTATTGAGGTTGGTTGGTTGGTTGGTTAGTTGATAAGTAAAGGAATATGTAATGACAAAAACTATTGAAGTTAGTTAGTTGGTTAGTTAGTTTATGCTGGTAAGTTAATGCTCTCTTTGGAAATAATCCACTTAAATAATTTGATAAGGAATAAGTAATGACAAAATCTATTGAGTTTAGTTAGTTAGTTAGTTACACTCTCAGAAAAAAAGGTACATTGCTCTTTCTGGAGCAGTTCCCTAAGGTACAAAAGTGAAAAGGTACATATTTGTTCCTTACTCACCTTTAAAAGGTACATATCAGTACTTTAGGTGCGTATTAGTACCTTTTCGGTTTTGTACCTTAGGGTACTGCCCCAGTGACAACAATGTACCTTTTTTCTGACAGTCAGTTAATAATTAGTTAATAGTCCAGTAAATAATGTCACAATTTAAAGATTATTAATATGTTTTTGTTTGTTTGTTTCTTTTTGTTTCTTGTTTCTTTAAGAATCCAGTGAAATTAGTAAGCAAATATTCTTTTATTATTATTATTATTATTATCAGACGAGGCGCCGAGGGGTGAAAGAGCAGCGGAGCAGAGAGGAACACAACTCCAGCAGCTCACCGCAGAGTACTGTAAATCTGTAAAACTTTCCTCCAGGGGATTTAAACCCACAAACCTTGAGCTCTTAAAACACTTGACCCATAAACCACACAGTGGTATTAGATGCTTGCACGGACCCGAGTGAATCTCCAGTTAGCCGCTCACTCCCTAGAGTTCAGAGCTGGATGTCCTGTAGTGAAAAACAGTCTCTGTAACTGAGAACACTATGAACTGATATAACATTGTTTTTCTCTGTTCAGCCCAAAGGAAGCAATCCTCCACAGTGATCATAGCCTTCACAGTTTCACTGCATGTGTGAAGCTTTAAATCGTGTTAGTTCCCAGCAAAATTCCAAAATTAAAGGAATAATTCAGACTTAAATGAGCTCGCAAATCACTTTCATGCACACTTTTTATCACAGATTATCTGTAAGGTATAAATATAACTTTAGTCGGCTGCTCACACAAAGCATCATGTGACTTCAGATGATTTGAAATATAATGCATTAGTCATATGGACTATTATGAAACTTCAGTGTTTTATTTTTTTAGGTCTTGGTCAAGCTCTGCTTTCATGACAGGAAAATGAACAGCATCGGCCTCTGTTTAACAGCCCTTTGTGTTCCTCAAAAGAAAGACATGAGGGTGAGTAAATAATGATAATTTATGGGTGAACTTGTCCTTTAATAAAGGAGGTCTAAGTCTAATATATGGTTTGAATTAGAATCCAAATAATAGTATATTTAAGCCCATTTCTGCCTCGTAAAAAAATAGTAGTTTTTTAATTTTAAAATAGACACTATACTTTTTTATCTTTTTTTGTTTCTATCTATCTATCATAAGTAAAGGAACATCTCTCCAATCGGGTTTAAGTCTGGGCTCTGGCTGGGCCACTCAAGGACATTCACAGAGTTGTCCCGTAGCCTCTTCTTTGTTATCTTGGCTGTGTGCTTAGGGTCGTTGTCCTGTTGGAAGAGGAACCTTCGCCCCAATCTGAGGTCTAGAGCGCTCTGGAGCAGGTTTTCATCAAGGATGCCTCTGTACATTGCTGCATCCATCTTTCCCTCGATCCTGACTAGTCTCCCAGTTCCTGCCGCTGAAAAACACCCCCACAGCATGATGCTGCCACCACCATGCTTCACTGTAGGGATGGTATTGGCCAGGTGATGAGCGGTGCCTGGTTTCCTCCAGACATGACGCTTGTCATTCAGGCCAAAGAGTTTATGCTTTGTTTCATCAGACCAGAGAATTTTGTTTCTCACGGTCTGAGAGTCCTTCAGGTGCCTTTTGGCAAACTCCAGACAGGCTGTCATGTGCCTTTTACTGAGGAGTGGCTTCCGTCTGGCCACTGTACCATACAGGCCTGATTGGTGGAGTGCTGCAGAGATGGTTGTTCTTCTGGAAGTTTCTCCTCTCTCCACAGAGAAATGCTGGAGCTCTGTCAGACTGATCATCAGGTTCTTGGTCACCTCCCTGACAAAGTCCCTTCTCCCCCAATCGCTCAGTTTGGCCAGGCGGCCAGCTCTAGGAAGAGTCCTGGTGGTTCCAAACTTCTTCCATTTATAGATGATGTAGGCCACTGTGCTCATTGGGACCTTCAATGCTGCAAAAGTTGTTCTGTACTCTTCCCCAGATCTGTGCCTTTGATACAGTCCTGTCTATTCTATCCATCCAATCCGTCCGTCCGTCTGTCAAATCATAGATAGTTTTTCTAAAGATATTGTGTTGTGTCTCTTACCAGTTTTTGGTTGGTGTTTTTTTTTCACATGAAAACTGAGATATGTGTGTGGACTGGTAATCCCTACGTTATGGGGACACAAAGATGGCAATATCCAAAATCCTTGTCCTTGTGGGGACATTTTTGGTCCCCATGAGGAAAACATCTTATAAATCACACTAAGTGATGTTTTTGAAAATGTAAAAATGCAGCATGTCTCCTGTGATGGGTAGGTTTAGGGGCTGTGTGTGTGTGTGTGTGTGTGTGTGTGTGTGTGTGTGTGTGTGTGTGTGTGTGTGTGTGTGTGTGTGTGTGTGTGTGTGTGTGTGTGTGTGTGTGTGTGTGTGTGTGTGTGATTACCAAGCTGAAACAGTGCTATTTTCTATCAGTACCAACATGCTAATTCAGTCTTAGAGTTCTAAATTTAGTGACGTGAACACAAGTAAAGAGTGAATGACTTCTAAACTCATCGTTTTAATCCGATTAGTAACTCTATTCTTACCATGGTGAAAAGCTCTTCACATGAATATAGAGTGTGTGTGTGTGTGTGTGTGTGTGTGTGTGTGTGTGTGTGTGTGTGTGTGTGTAGTCAGCTGTCCTCTGTAATCTGGATTATCTGTCTTCTCCGCTCTCTGATTTCAGTTCCCATTGCTGAACAGCCCAAATAAATCCCAAAATAACCCACTTTCCCAATCTTGCCTCAAGCTTCCAAAAACAAAGGGAAAATATATATAAATCCACTGCTCTGGTGAGATGTTGAGCTTCACACTGTGCTTCCCAGTTTGGAAGTTGGTATCTTTTTTTATATTAAGATTTAATTCACTCTTGTTTCTGGCTTAGAGTAAAGATAGATCAATTCATAATATTCAGATGATTTGATCTCTGAAGACATCTGAATCATCTGAAACGCTCAGCTCAGGTGTTTCAGTAGAAATATCAGAGATTGTTGAGATGTCTGTGTGTGTGTGTGTGTGTGTGTGTGTGTGTGTGTGCTCTATTTGATTCATTCATGATGAACATCAGTCAGGTCCGTTGTGTGTGTGTTATCTCAGCATGAGTCTGCTGGAACGCAGCGAGTCCAGAAGTGCTGGAATGTGTTACGTAACAGCAGCTCTGGGTCTGATTGAATCTCTTTCCATTGCCTTCATACTGACGCTGCGGAGAGAAACATTTGGATCTGAAACAAGCGCTCTGTAACATCTATGAGGTCGCTTAGAAAAAATATCAAACCATTTGAAGAATCACATTTAGTGACAGGGGTGTGTGTGTGTGTGTGTGTGTGTGTGTGTGTGTGTGTGTGTGTGTGTGTGTGTGTGAGAGAGAGAGAGAGAGTTTGTGAGAGCTGTGTGTGTGTGTGTGTGTGTGTGTGTGTGTGTGTGTGTGTGTGTGTGTGGCTGTGTGTGTGTGTAGCTGCAGAAGTTTAGCAGTGTGTGTGTGTTTGTGTGTGTGTGTGTGTGTGTGTGTGTGTGTGTGTGTGTGTGTGTGTGTGTGTGTGTGTGTGTGTGTGTGTGTGTGTGTGTGTGTGTGTGTGTGTGATGTGTGTAGTAGTGTGTAGACACGGGCATGTGTGTGTGTGTGTGTGTGATGTGTGTTTAGGCATAAAAAGTGTGTGGCAGGGCATTACAAAGAGGTGAAGTATGAGGCGTTCCCCATGTCCTCACTTTTCAAAATAACATAAATCACAGGATGGGGATTTTTCACAGAAGTAAACTGCATGATCTCCTGTGATGAGTAGGTATTGTTGTGTGTGTGTGTGTGTTTGTGTGTGTGTGTGTGTGTGTGTGTGTGTGTGTGTGTGTGTGTGTGTGTGTGTGTGTGTGTGTGTGTGTGTGTGTGTGTGTGTGTGTGTGTGATGGGGTTTAGGGGCAGGGGTGTGTGTGTGTGTGTGTGTGTGTGTGTGTGTGTGTGTGTGTGTGTGTGTGTGTGTTGTTGGGATTTGAGCAGGAGCAGTGTAAAGAGGATAGAATGCTACAGGTTATGCAGTATAAAGCTCATTATGCCTATGGAGAGTCCCCACAAAGATTGTGAACCAGACGTGTGTGAGAGAGTGTGTGTGTGTGTGTGTGTGCCTCTCGTTGTTGTGTTCTCTCAGTGGTCGCGACGGAAGTGACCGCCCTGCCACTGTCGTCCCCAGAGAGATGCGAAGAGACAAAGAGAGAAACGCTATCAAGTTTACTACGACAACAGCTGTATGCAAACACTCAAACGTGACCAGCTTCATTTGGCTTATGTTTATGAAATATGCTATTGTACAAAGATTTTGGGTCTGTAAGACTTTGTGTTTTTAAGAAGTCTCTTCTGCTCACCAAGGCTAAAAAATCAGTAACGTTGTGAAATATTATTACAATTTAAACAATATCATCATTACTCCAGTCTTCAGTGTCACATGATCCTTCAGGAATCATTCTCATATGAGGATTTGATGATCAAGAAACATTTATGATTATCATCAGTGTTGGAAACAGTTGTGCTGATTCATATTTTTGGAGAAACCGTGATGCATTTTAGGATTCTTTAATGAATAGAAAGTTCAAAAGAGCAGCATTTATTTGAGATTCTAATGAACCGTTTGCAACTTTATAAATGTCTTTACTATCACTTTTGATCAGTTTAATGCATTGTTGCTGAATAAAATTAATTGTTTAAAAATAACCCCAAACAGTAGTTTCTTCACTATGCATGTCCCAGATGTCCAATAGAGTTTTTATTTTTCGTCTATAAAAGATAAGTCTGTATTAGTCAAAAACAACCTTCACGCTGATAAAGCGTCGGGCAGAAATAACCACGCAGGAATCACATGACACACACACAAAGGCTTAGTTTGTTTACAGTGGAGTGTCAAGGGCTTGCAATACACACATGAACACTGAGCATTTCTATTTCACATCACAACTGTAAGCTCCTTCATAATTCCCATTAAAACTGGAGCGGCCTGTGGAAGTGAAATAAAGTTACTTGTCGTTCCGGTGTTTAACAATGCGCTCTAATGGAATGACCCAGATAGCGTGTAACAGTACGGAGCACATACGGTAATTAATGTGAAAATGCCACAGTAAATAATGCGAGCACAAGACAGGCGGCTCTCAGAAGAGAAGGTTCCATTTAGAATCTTCAAGGGTTCTGTCAGACGCATCATATATACAATACCATCATGGAATCATTTTATGGATTTAGTTTGAATCAGTTGTCATTTTAATCAGATTTTATTAATTAAACAGTGCGTAAACATAATTTATTCCTATGAAACAAACCAAATGTATCATGAAAATATTATATATATGTATATAAGATATTTCTCCTAGAACCTTTTTGGCATAAAGGTCTGAGGCAAGCCTAGAGTTCTATATAGAACCTTTACTGATCCTTGAATTCTACTAAACTTAGCATTCTAAGAGTGAACTGAGGTCACATAGTTTCTGCTATAAGCCTTGTTTGTTGCATTTGATTTTTTTCAGTTTATACACAGAAAAATCAATTCACAATTTCGGGTTTTGTTTTTAAAATGCTTGACATGTTTTATTGACTCCGGAAGTAGGAACCCACTAGGTTCTGTTCATTCTTTTCATTGGTCTTGTAGGAGTGACTACCTGTAAACCAAAGGGAAGCTTCTGAAGGAAATGCTTTGACTGGGAAACGTCCGAGAGTACCACAAACACGGAGGTGATTCTGAAAGCATCTGGATGAACCTGCTTCTCTGTGGGTAAATCTGCCACACAAACACCTCAGCGGTTCGATCATGCATGATTAAACATTTATTATTTAATTCACGGATAAAAGTATGAAACTACATTTGTTTAAATGCACATCAAAGCGAATCTCATTAAAATTGCAGTATTTTATTAACAATGCAACAACTAAAGGCAAGGCCTTTCATTAAGCATACAAAAACAGTTTTTCATTTATGTTCAAACAACGGGAAAAGAAGCTGTCACTGTGAACAGGGAAGCAACTGTATCTGCTGCATGAAGTACCTATAAAACCATTTCATCTTCATTTCTCTTCCTCAACTGATAATAATGTGATCTCATATTTCTAAAGGTCAAACGTGATCATTTTATGCAGACAGCTTTAATTATTCACGTTTTTAAGGTTTCTGGCAGGACAACAAAATACTAGTACAATGATATGACTTGTCATTTGAGAGAGAGAGAGAGAGAGAGAGAGAGAGAGAGAGAGAGAGAGAGAGAGAGAGAGAGAGAGAGAGAGAGAGAGAGAGAGAGAGTGGGTGAGTGGTGAGTGAGTGGTGAGTGAGTGAGGAGTGAGGAGTGGTGAGTGAGTGAGTGGAGTGAGTGAGTGAGTGAGGAGGAGGAGGGTGAGTGGTGAGTGAGTGAGTGAGTGAGTGAGAGAGTGAGTGAGGTGAGAGGTGAGTGAGAGAGAGAGAGAGGTGAGTGAGTGAGAGAGAGAGAGAGTGAGAGAGAGAGTGAGAGAGAGAGAGAGAGAGAGAGAGAGAGAGTGAGAGAGAGTGAGTGAGAGTGAGTGAGTGAGTGAGGAGTGAGTGAGTGAGGAGAGTGAGGAGTGAGAGGAGTGAGGAGTGAGTGAGAGTGAGGAGGAGGAGAGAGTGAGTGAGTGAGGAGGAGTGAGGAGTGAGTGAGTGAGTGAGTGAGTGAGTGAGGAGTGAGTGAGGTGGAGGAGTGAGGAGTGAGGAGGAGTGAGTGGTGAGGTGTGAGTGGAGTGAGTGAGTGAGAGAGTGAGAGAGTGAGAGAGTGAGAGAGTGAGAGAGTGAGAGAGAGAGAGTGAGAGAGTGAGTGAGTGAGAGTGAGTGAGAGAGGAGTGAGTGAGTGAGAGAGAGAGAGTGAGAGTGAGAGGAGTGAGTGAGTGAGGAGTGAGAGAGAGAGAGTGAGAGAGTGAGAGAGTGAGAGTGAGGTGAGAGAGGAGTGAGGTGAGGAGGAGGAGTGAGTGAGTGAGTGAGTGAGTGAGTGAGTGAGTGAGGAGTGAGTGAGAGAGTGAGAGAGGTGAGTGGAGTGAGTGGAGTGAGAGGAGTGAGTGAGTGAGTGTGAGTGAGTGAGTGAGTGAGAGAGTGAGAGTGAGTGAGGAGTGAGTGAGTGAGGAGTGAGTGAGTGAGTGAGTGAGTGAGAGAGTGAGAGAGTGAGAGTGAGAGTGAGTGAGTGAGTGAGGAGTGAGGAGTGAGTGTGAGGAGTGAGTGAGTGAGTGAGTGAGTGAGTGAGAGAGTGAGTGAGTGAGTGAGTGAGTGAGTGAGTGAGGAGTGAGTGAGTGAGTGAGTGAGGAGGAGGAGTGAGGAGTGAGTGAGGAGGAGTGAGGAGAGTGAGTGAGTGAGTGAGGAGTGAGAGAGTGAGAGTGAGAGAGTGAGAGTGAGAGAGTGAGTGAGTGAGAGAGTGAGAGAGTGAGAGTGAGGAGTGAGGAGTGAGTGAGGAGTGAGGAGGTGAGTGAGTGAGTGTGTGAGTGAGGAGTGAGTGAGGAGTGAGAGGTGTGAGTGGTGAGTGAGTGAGAGAGGAGTGTGAGTGTGGAGGAGGAGGAGTGAGTGAGTGAGTGAGAGAGAGAGGAGTGAGAGAGAGAGTGAGAGAGTGAGAGAGTGAGAGAGTGAGAGAGTGAGAGAGTGAGAGAGTGAGAGAGTGAGAGAGTGAGGAGTGAGAGAGTGAGGAGTGAGAGAGTGAGAGAGAGTGAGAGTGAGAGAGTGAGTGAGGAGTGAGGAGTGAGTGAGTGAGTGTGTGAGTGTGAGTGAGTGAGGAGTGAGTGAGAGAGTGAGGAGTGAGGAGTGAGTGAGTGAGTGAGTGAGTGAGTGAGTGAGTGAGAGTGAGAGAGTGAGAGAGTGAGAGAGTGAGAGAGTGAGAGAGTGAGAGAGTGAGAGAGTGAGTGAGTGAGTGAGTGAGTGAGTGAGTGAGTGAGTGAGTGAGTGAGTGAGTGAGTGTGTTATATTTAGATTTGCTATATGTTATATTGATACATATATATAATTAGATTCCTATATATAGGAGAATGCATGTGACACGTCAATGACACTGCAGTCTCAGCGTTCTCTTCCTCTGTGTGCACTTCCTCTGCATCATATTTTATATCTCAGGGTAGAGAAGAGATGAGATCCCATCTGTGCCACTGTTACTCCACAATCTGTGTGAGCTATCTAATCTGTGTGTGTTTAGAATATAATATACCCCACATGGGACAAGGAGGGTTAGATAGATAGATAGATATAGATGGATGGATGGATGGATGGATGGATGGATGGATGGAAGGATGGATGGATGGATGGATGGATGGATGGATGGATGGAAGGATGGATGGATGGATGGATGGATGGATGGATGGATGGATGGATGGATGGATGGATGGATGGATGGATGGATGGAAGGATGGATGGATGGATGTGTGCTGGTCTCTCAGCAGATGCCATGTCGTGCATCCTTCTCTACTGTCTCTTTCTTTTTAAGTGTGTGTGTGTGTGTGTGTCCTACTTTTATGCATGTCGTCACAACAGTCCTTTGCTGTGGCAACCGCTGTTACTAAGCGTGACACACACACTCGATCGCACGCTCCGTCTCACGCACCCCGGCGCGCTCATGTAGCAGCCGCTGGTGCACACTTTCTGTAAATGCATTTCAATTATTTTGCTTCTCTTTTTAGATATTTCAATTATTCTAAACCACCCACATTCAACTTTATACTTGTACATTTTATCTAGGGAATCAATAGTCGATCAAAACTGTTTTATACGCCTTTGATCACTTTTGATCTGCATATGTGCAGAGCTGGAGTTATTTTCACAGACTCACTCTACAGGGATCGCGAACACATGACATTCAATGTGCCGTGGCCCGTACTGATCTCACCGGAATTACCGACTGGCTGCTGCTATTGGACAAAAGTAGGTCAGTTCCAGCCGAGGGCTGAACGCTGCTCAGGTGTTCCTTAACTCACCGCATTGCGCACCGGCTACACTGTGATTGGATGCTGGTGTTCCGCGCACGCAACACTCATCCAATCAGACGCAGGCGCGCTCTTGTTCCGTAGACTGCTGGTCATTAGCACTGGCTGTTACTGTGTAGTCACGGAGTATTGGCCATTCCAAGAAATTGATTTTGTGTTTAGAGAAGCGTGGAATGCGGGAGGGTTTATTGAAACAACAATTTCAGCCCAGCTACAGCCAAATCCATATAAGAGTGTTATTTCATATTTTTGTAAGTGTAGCTATATTGTTCAACAAAGCTGTATTTTAAGGACCCAGTGAGGTGCCTAAGTAGGCAGCATTGTAAGGCATGACATTGCTGCCCATGTAGAGCATTCCAGATCACTATTTGGAACAGATTTGCTATGGTAAAGGGTTATGGTTGTTAACTAAAATAACTGATTGGAAATAAAATACAAACAAACTGAACAAAATTATTAAATAAAAAAATAACAATGACTAAACAATGAAACTAAAATAAAAAATAACACTGCATGCTGTATAACAGTTTTCAGTCGTTTCCATATTCAATTAATGCATTTTAAGGTTGAAACTCACCCCTTTAATGATATTTAATGCATTTTTCAATAGATATTGAAATGTTGAAACACAAAAACAATGTAATCGTGGACGTGTCACAGTGTATCGAGTCATGATGGAGGGAGGGGGTGCACGCCCCCAGCGCTCTCATTGGCCAGGGCTCGATTCAGCAGCTTGGCCTGTTCATTGACGTCACGGACGTCAGTCTTCGCACATGGAATTGCGAATCAGTTGCGCTTTTGCGCTCCAGCCAGCCGAACTGACGGACGCGCGAGAACAGCCGCCGCTCATCGGTGCAGCGCACGGGCTGAGGACTCTATTCCCACACCCGATTGCAGAGTTTTTATTTTTTATAAATTGGATTTTTTATTTTTTATTTCATTTCTTCAGGAAGCGTGTTCTTTCCTTTACGCCATGGAGAAGATGTCTCGACCTCTTCCTATAAACCCAACTTTCCTACCTCCGGCTCACGGCGTCCTGAAATCCCTCCTGGAGAACCCCATGAAACTGCCCTTTCATCACGATGAAGGTAAAGATGGGTAGATGCAAAGATGATAGGATTGCTTTCGGGGGGTTTAAAGCGTCTTCTGCATCAGCTGATATTGGTGAGGCGCGACGCGCGCTTTGCTTTCCTTAACATCTGCGCGTAAAAGCGCGTCTTGTCACTGTGTTTTCACACCGTTACCAGTACCTGCTCAAGCATGCATGCAGTCACGTTTAATCGATCTGAATAATGATGTCATTTTGAGGAGGAAGTGTATGTCTTGTTGATATCTTTATTGCATTGCATTCTTTTTACGCACAGATAGAAGTCGATTGCGCGGTGGATTTATCCATAATGCTTTGATGGTATCTGTTTAAAATATGCGTATATTACTGCATTTGCTCACATAGAAGATGAACAAACAGAGTCTACTCACCCAATACTGACTTTATGCGGATAGATGAAGTTCGCACGCAATGGAGATGACCTGTACTCATGGTTCCCTTTAGAGGGCGCCATTCAGCTCCACCTCTGATCCTGGTTGTGCTACATCAGTCCTGCACACATATTTATAGTATAAATCAAAGGTTGTTTTTATCGTTTTGTTGCACCTAAAGAGGACGTGCATTAGCATTTGCACGCTTTTTTTCAGTTTGCACACTAAACAGGTTTATTTGGTTACATTTTTTGGATCAATTCACCCCTCATGTCACTGCAAAACTGGACTTTTGTTCGTTCTCTGGAATGCTAAAGGAGAAATGCTGGAAAACATTTCTTTCACTCATTTCCAGTGGAAGTGACTGGCTCAGCTGAGCAGAGAAAAAAAAAAAAGATGAAGAAATAACTATTAAAAGTGGTTGGATGATATTGATTAAAAGTGCAAAATGTGGTGTGGACCGCTTTTAAGAGGCTTTGGACCTGCATATTGTAAAGCTATTATAAATATTTGTAATAATAATGATCTGTTCACATACAATTATTACAATTTAATTGAATTTCTTATGGTGCTTGAGTTGTATTCACTAGGCCTGTCGTGATTATTGATTCACGCAGTTATTTGAGACAATAATTGTGCAGTTTAAATCTCAATCACATTTTACCAAAGACTAAAGGCTAACTATCGACTATAAGACTATAACAACAAACACTATTGTAAAGTACACAACGATAGATAAAGGTCTTCCTTCGTACAAAATGAAGGTTTGTGGGTATTTTGTGTCTATGTATGTACACAAAGGCCCACACACACACACACACACACACACATATATATATAATGTAAACAAAAACTTTTGTTAGATGCGATAAATTGCGATTAATCGATTTGGTAGCTCTGTTTTATTATAATTGTCATAACATTAAAGTGAATCAATTCAGCCTATTTTAGCATCATTGTATTATCATTATTAGTATTATATCTTTCATACAAAATTAAGGTTTGTGGGTTTAATCAGACTGCATTATATTATTAGTGCTATCAAATCGATTAATCACAATTAATCGGTTTAACAAAACTATTATATTGTATAATTTTCAGAACATTTTAGTATAATTTATATTATTACATACAATTCAGAGTAAAAATGTATGTATTAGGCTTACACTGTAAGTGACATGAATACAACTGAATTAGATCATTAATCGCAATTATTTGTATGACGAGTAATCTTCATTTCATACATGTTTAGTGTGTGAGTGTGTGTGTGTGTGTGTGTGTGTGTGTGTGTGTGTGTGTGTGTGAGTGTGTGTGTGTGTGTGTGAACAGCGACAATAACGCCTCCATCTTGTTCTTCCAGGGTTCGGGAAAGAGAAAGAGAAGGAAAAGAAGTTGGAAGAGGACGGAAACGGTGTAAACACCCCTCAGTCTGCCTTCCTGGGGCCGACGCTGTGGGACAAGACCCTGCCGTACGATGGCGACAACTTCCAGCTGGAGTATATGGATTTAGAGGAGTTTCTGTTGGAGAACAATATTCCCGCCAACTCTCAGAGCGAGCAGAACCAGCCTTCCCAGCAGCCCCTGCCACAGCAGCCTCCTTCCACCCCGCCCACACCTTCCGTGGTGGATCTCAGTAACCGGGCGACCACCTCGGTTCACTCCGGGATCGTGGGCCAGAACTGCCTCCAGAGCCCCAGCAGAGCAGGTACCGACCCGATCGCACACGTCACTAATTCTCAAAGCTGATCTCTGAGCCTCTAAATGACACACGAAAAAGCTCCTGAGATGTTTTTGTCTTTTTTGGGCTCCCCAATTAACATTTCAGTGAACAGTTCTTTAAATAAAAGTTAAGAACATTTAAAAAAAAACCTAAAGAACCTTTTTCCACTCTAAAGATCGTTTTGTGGAATGCAGAGGTTCCGTGAATTCCAATAAAGAATCTTCATTTTGAAAAGAGTGCACACGTTCGTTAATCATCAATAAAAAGTTCAATGCCTTCTGCTCTGTCACTCTGAAGATATCTGACCTCTGGAGCCCTATAAAGATTCACCAACGCAATTACCCAAAACTCAAGCTCCCTCCGGGCCGAACGCCACAGAGCTTTGAGCGACAGGTCGTATGAGTGAGAGATTCCTTGGACTTTGCTCAGCTGCGTCTGCAGTGTGTGTTTGGTTGAAGTCCATGTTGTCAGGTGTTTTTGCGGATCGTGTTGCGGCCGTAGCTGTGTTGAAGCGTTCAGATCATATTAACTTGTTTATTTTTTGCAGGGGAATAAAAAGAGATACAATTCGTTTGAAAGCATGCATGCATAAAGAAGGCATAAATGCATTTCTTATACTGACTCTATTGGAGACTGTTGCTACAAAAACCATAGATAATTCATCCTGATGCAGTGTTGCATTATACAGTGACAGGCGTCTAAAAAAGCATTTAAATGATTCAATGATGTTTACACCTGGTATGAAGATGTGCTTTGGTCAATCGGATCACATGTAGACAAGGGACACACACTCCCGTTTACACCTGGGGTTTTAATCCATCTCTTTTGTCCACTTTCAACCACTTCTGTCCTGATTTCTTCAAGGGGAGGGTCTATGGGCGGCTAAATGCATGGGCTTCTTCAGATCTTTCCATCTAATGGACAAAAATAAGCTCATGCAATTCACATATGAACACACCGGTGATGATGGGAAAACACACAGTAAACACTCATGTGGTCAAATGCACCACTAAAAGATGTCTATTCTCTGCCTTCTGACCTAATGCGGAAAACTTATGGGATGCGCGCTAGCCAGATGGGATTTAAACTTTGTGGACTGGAGACACAAGTTTAGTTTGAAGACGAAAAACGGCTTAAGCTCAATGTTCTACCACCATTCCTGATCTCTAACACACAGTGTTCGGCTGGTCTTAGGTCTGTCAGAGCAGAAACTAAAGCTGATCTCCGTGTGTTTTCCCGTCATCTCCGGTGTGTTCATATGTAAATTGGGTGAGCTCTTTTCATCCATTAGATCTGAAAAAGCCTATGCATTTACCCGCCCTTCGACGAGATCAGGACAGAAGTGGTTGAAAGTGAACTAAAGAGACGGATTCAAACACCAGGTGTAAACGGGAATGTGTCTCCCTCGTCTGCTTGTGATCCGATCTTAACACCAGGTGTAAACGGGAATGTGTCTCCCTCGTCTGCTTGTGATCCGATCTTAACACCAGGTGTAAACAGGGCCTTAGTTAATGTATTAGGTAATGGGACCTTACTGTAAAATGTTACCAAAAAATCAATAAACCAAAATGTTCAGTGATGCACATTTTGTTATTCCGACTGAGCCTCAGGAATGATTCATCTGCCCAAACGTGACTGACAGCTCAAGCCGAAACGCACCTGAGGATCCGTCAGAGCCACCCGTCACATTGATCATGCATTCCTTCACGAGCCGGTGACTTTCACAGACACTTCACACACCAGCCATTAAACCTGCCATGTGAAATTAGACAAACAAATTCCCCATATGCGTTACGCCTTCAATTGGAATAAAACGCAGAGCGTTAAATGACGTGTGTTTTATGGCTAAAGTAGGTGGAAACCCTATAGAGACATTCGTCCTATTGACACGACAAAGTACGTTACAGATGTTGGTCACACCCAGTTCACTCCTACATGCATAAGTGCCGAGTATGTGTGTGAATCTCACAAAACATGGTCTATTTCAGCCCTGAATAGGTACAAATAATATTTTGCATAAAGAAAATAAAGCATGTTTTTTAAGACCATTAGGATTTTTGACTAAGTACAATGATAAAATCGGTTTTAGTATTCAATCTTTACATAGATTTGTTTTGCATTACTGTAAAACTGTGCTTTACTTTGCATCGCTCTAAAAATGTGCTTATTATATTATATTAAAAAGTATAAAATATTAAAAATAAGCACAATGTGCAACATCATAGTCTGAAAATATTATATAATATATAATTGTAGTATTTAATCTCTGCATTGATTTTTTTGCATCAATGTAAAAAAAATGTGTTTAATTATCTTAAAATAAGCTTAGTCTGATATAATATAATATAATTTTAGTATTTAATCTTTGCATATCTTATTTTGCATTGCTGTAAACTCATTTTTAAATATGCTTAAAATAAGCACAATGTGCAACATCATAATTGTCTTATAATATATAATATAATAAAATAAATAAATATAATATTTTAGTATTTAATCTTTGCATTGTTTTTTGCATCACTGTAAAAAATATATGTGCTTAAAATAAGCACAATGTGCAACATCATAATTGTCTTAATATAATATAATATAATCAATGTAATATTTTAGTATTTAATCTTTGCATTGATTTTTCGCATCACTGTAAAAAATATTAAATGTGCTTAAAATAAGCACAATATGCAACATAACTGTCTTTTAATATAATATAATATTTTAGTATTTAATCTTTGCATTGATTTTTTTTTGCATTACTTTAAAACTGTTTAATAATTAAATTTGCTTAATTATCTAAAAAATAAGCACAATGTGCAACATCAAAACCGTCTGAAAATATAATATCATGTGAAACTTGTATTTGTACAATAATATATTTTCTCTGTATGTTGTTTGTGTGGTGAATATGAACTGAGGATGTTTCAGGAGATTCATCCATGTGTATATGTAATAGGAATATATATATTTTTATTACATTTTATTGCTGTTTTGTGCATGTTGCCCCTGAGGGAAGTTGTGTGTGTGATGTAAAACTTAGCTGTCAGGATTGATCAAATCAGGAGACTTTATAACCACTTGATGGGAATAAAAGTGAAGTGCTGTACGGCCACCCTGTGACAGCTTTTATTAGACATCTCGCTGCAATTATCCGTTTATAGGTTTCGTTTAGCATTCCAGATCAGCCCACAGTCCTCGTCCGAAACACAAGTGATGCTGTAAAACCTTCAGGAGATGTGTGTCGATGTGATGAACGTTCCCTCATGCACTTCACTGTACGCTGCAGGGTGTGTGTGTGTGTGTTTACATCTCTGCATGTGCGTTTCCATGTGCCTGCGTGTGTTCAGTCTAGACGAGCTGTTCAGGCTCTGCTCCACACATTCCAGCTCATGTGAAGTCATCTCGTTCCCAAAGCAGCGTGTGCTGCCATGTGATAAACACATGCAAACGCGTGTGACGAGCTACAGCATGCCGCTCTCGGCAGGCTCCACCCACTCGCCCCGCCCCCTCCACAGGCCACACCCCTCACCCCCACCTCTCTGCCTCTCGTTTCGTGGAGCTGAAGCACAGTCTGTTCTTCTCACCGAGACTCAAAACCGCACATATCTCAAAGAAACACGCACGCAGAAGGACAGAGATATGACACAGTTTTCATATTAAAGTGTGTGTGTTTCTGGCCTCGTTCACACTGATGTTGCTGGAGGCCGCAGACTCTTGTGCTTTATGTTAAGGTGATTGTAGTTGCATTGTTCTTACTATATTAAGTGCATGTACTGACTCTGACTTTAAGGAGTGTCTCTTCTTTACAGTTGTTGAGTTGAATTTGAACTGAATCGACCACAACACACAGGGACTTTCACAGCGCTTCAACACGGCTAAATGCTTTCATTCTCTGATATGCAGAAAACCTTTACTAAATAAATCTTTATTTATTTTTGCCACATTGTTTTCAGAGAACTTAATAGGAACATTTTGTCATTTATTGTCAAAATGTTGTATATTTACATATATATATATATATATATATATATATATATATATATATATATATATATATATATATATATATATATATATATATATATATATATATATATATATATATATATATATATATATATATATATATATATATATATATATATATATATATATATATATATATATATATATATATATATATTAAATTATATTATTTGTATTATATTATTTATATTATATTATATTATATTATTTATATTATGTTATGTTATATTATATTATTATATTCATATGTTATATTATATTAATATATTATATTATGTTATATTATTTATATTATGTTATGTTAAATTATACTAATTATATTTATTATGTTATATTAATTATACTATTTATGTTGTAATATTATTTATATTATGTTATGTTATATTATATTATTATATTCATATATTATGTTATATTAATATATTATATTATGTTATATTATTTATATTATGTTATGTTAAATTATATTAATTATATTTATTATGTTATATTATTTATATTATGTTATGCTATATTATACTAATTATGTTATGTTATGTTATTATATTCATATATTATGTTATATTATATTATTATATTCATATATTATGTTATATTATATTATTATATTCATATATTATGTAATATTATATTATTATATTCATATATTATGTTATATTATATTATTATATTCATATATTATGTTATATTAATATATTATATTATTATATTCATATATTATGTTATATTATATTATTATATTATGTTATGT
>CM040934.1:36449150-36669150 GCA_023029165.1 Gobiocypris rarus
TATTATTTAATTTTTTTTAAAGAAGAATGCTTAATATTTGTGTCATTCCAAAATTCCAAACGGAATTGTGAGAATAATTATTCTTTTTCTGATTTGTCTGTCTCTCCGTCCCCGAGCAGGACGACAAATACTGGGCACGGCGCAGAAAGAACAATGTCGCGGCCAAACGGTCCCGGGACGCTCGCCGGCTGAAAGAGAACCAGATCGCCATCCGCGCGGGATTCCTGGAGAAAGAGAACGCGGCGCTCAGACAGGAAGTGGCCGACCTGCGGAAGGAACTGGGCCGCTGTAAGAACGTTCTGGCCAAATACGAGGCGCGACACGGCCCTCTGTGAGCCCCTCCCATCGGCGCACAAGCCCCACCCACATCCACAACTGCTCCGCCCACCCCCCCACCCCAGGGACTTCTGCGTGCCCCGTTAAGAGGCGCCAAATTCTCCTCTAACTTTTCACGTTTCTCTCTCTTTTCTCTCTTGATATTTGAGTTGATGTGTCTGTCTTTCTCCTCTTGTGTAGTTTCACTTCTCTCTCTTTCCTTTTATTTGTTTGTCCGTTTATTCCTTCACCAACGATGGATCGTTTATTTCGGAAATGATTCCACATGGTTCTCGTTTTCTCTGGAATGTTTTAAACACGGACTGATGAATATTTTCCTCGCTTCTCGCCCTCCCGTCTGTCAATCATCCGCTCGGTCCATCCCCCTCTTCCCAGAGGCTCCGCCCACTTCCCATCGCTCGAGCTTATTTTTGTTGTATATTATTGTGTTTTAGTTGAATAGCTGTAACGCACCGACACCTTTCGTTCTGTAAAGTGTGTGTATAACACTAGCTAGTGTCAGAACATGATGTCTGTTCTTTGTGTTTCGTCTGTTTTCTTTTCATCTTTTAAAACCAACACCAGCGTAGTTTTTTTTTTTTCGTCTTTCCTGCATTGTCCATGGAGCAATAAGCCTGAATCTCTTCAGCGGGCAAAACACATTAAATGTAAGCTAGCCTCTAGAGTTTCTGCAAAGCCTGTCTCAGCCATCATAGCTGTAGTGCAGAAACTTTCCCTCCAAAAATGCTGAATCCATTCTCTCTCTCTCTCTCTCTCTCTCTCTCTCTCTCTCTCTCTCTCTCTCTCTCTCTCTCTCTCTCTCTCTCTCTCTCTCTCTCTCTCTCTCTCTCTCTCTCTCTCTCTCGCCTCGCTCCAACTCCCTGCACTAATGCGTGTTTCACAATCTGATCTGGTGCAATGTTTCTACCTATACTATAATCTGCCTGATATATTTATGGACTTTTTTTTTTAAATATCTTTTTTTTTCCACAAATATTCAGCTGTTAATTACTACTATTGTTATAGCTGTTCTTATTGTTATGGCTGTACAGTAATTTTTCCTGTTTTATTGGATATTTCAGCATGACTATTGTTTCAGAGTTGCGGCCTCAAGCTAACTGTAAATGGGTCTTTTTCTTTTTTTTTAGAACGGACAATTATTCTGTCCTTTTTTTATTGTAATTTTTTTTTTTTATCCAGAGCATGTTTTAGAATTTCATTTTGTTTTTAAGTCAGTACAAACATATATTTGTAGTGCTTTTTGTTCTTTCTTTTTGTAGCTTTGCGTGTGTGTCGGCTGTATGACTGTAATGAATGTGTTTGGAGAGGTTTTGAGGCGTTCGTTAAGCAGGACGGTGTTGTCTCAAATACTGTGGTTAAAACCCAATCAGTTTGTTTACGGCAGACCAAAAGATACAGCACACAGATTTATTCATAAAACAGAGTTTTAATGTTTATATATATAGGCCTATATATATATGAAAACTATTCTATAAGTTGCTTTTTTTGTACAGTATTTTTCCTATATAATACTGTTTAAATATTTTCAAGGCACAACTAATCCAGAAATTTATGATAGCATATATATATATATTATTCAGAGCTAAGTAACATAGTGTTTATATATAAATTATGAAGTATATAACAGGGAGTAAAAGCGAAACCCGCGATTATGTCCTCAATTTTGGGCATTAAAAACCTTCTGCACCCTCGTTTTCGAATAGCCTTTAGTATTCTGTCTCAGGGAACGCTAGCATCCGGACCTCACACACCAGAACTCGCAGAAACAAAAAGATTATATATATATATGTTATATATATTGTACAGAAAGTACATCAGTAGTTTTTTTTTCCTGCAGGAAAGAGCTGCAATTCCTCTTTATACAGTAACTCACACTCGTCTTGATGCTTTGTAATGGAGTCTCATTACGCATGGCATCCGCAGTATTGCTATTGGTTCTTTGAATGGAAATCTAAAGGCTATGATTTCTAGACTTTTTCAAAGCAGAGTGTTGATCATGAATGTTTAGTGCGGCAGCTCTAAGAGCTTTTGCTTGGTTGAATGTTATAAAAGTCTCGTTGTTGTCAATGGAGTCACTGGATACGTACTATTCCTGCAGTATGGAGTATGTGTGTGCACAGTATGTGAAACTAGAAGTTAACCAGGTCTTGTGTTTTCTGCTCTGAGATCAGTTTTCTCTGTCTGTTCTGATAGATGATGCAGGGTATAGAGTCGAGGCGTTTGACCTTTGACTGCTGTTCCTGCTGGTGACTTCATTGTCGACAGTAAAAGTCCAAGGCTGCCCAAGGTTAGGCCAAAAATTCAGATGTGCACAGATTTGTATTGTTGAGGATTGACTGGGGGGCAGAAATGGCACTTTCTTTGTTTCTTTTAATTTCCCTTTATTTTTTCATGTCTGTTTTTTTGTGGTATGAATGCAGATGTGAGACACGTGTATAAAGCCCTGTGTAGACTGTTTCCAAATGTACAAATCTTAAATAAACCCAGGATTAAGCCAAACCGCTTCTCGTGAATAATGCCATGTGAAAAAACCTCCCTGAGGGTAAGAGGAAGGCCCAGCCGAGTTTTCAGCATTTCACCAATGTGTTCCTCTCCTTGTTAGAAAAGTATGGTTAAATGTTTGTTTTTTAATTCCTAGACCACTTTGAAAATCCAATTCATCCTGCCTTGATGTGCTATCAGACTTGCCATAAATACGACTGTCCTAGTCGGAAATTAAACATGAATGAACTCTCAAGTCATGTGAAATTTGGAGATCATTTATGCCACGTTCCAGGCGACCCGTAACCCGTATTTTTCCAACCTTCTTCCCGTGAAAGTGAACTGGAGCGCCAGTCAAACCCGTGACTTCCCACCTGTGAACTCGTACTAGATCGATGTACTCCCAGTTACGATCTCTGGCATTACATAGACCCCGAAACAACAATGGCAGCCCCTACGGATGCGGCGTTTATAGAAGTCGTACATGGTATTCTACAAATAACGTAAAATAAAAGGTATAACAGCTTCTCTTGCTTTATGCACCGTTTTTCCATGGTGTAACTGAGGCCAGCTAGTAGTCGCTGTGTGAGTAAACCTCACTCCTCTGATCTCAAGAGACGCTCTAGCGACTGACACTAGAGGTTACAGCCTTTAGCCTCCTTGTTAGAGCGTCCGACTCTCATGCCGGCGGACCCGGGTTTGAGTCCCGCTTGAAACGGGGCGGATCAAACAGAAGGGGTTACATTGGTGCCGTGACCCGGATGGGAGTGAGGTTTGGGGGGTGAGTGTAACGGAGGCCAGCTAGTAGTTGCTGTGTGAGTAAACCTCACTCCTCTGATCTCAAGAGACACTCTAGCGACTGACTCTAGAGGTTGTAGCCTTTAGCCTCCTTGTTAGAGCGTCCAACTCTCATGCCGAAGGACCTGAGTTCGAGTCCCGCTTGGAGAGGGCGGTTCGAACAAGTGCGCTCAGGCAGTTTGGCGTGACTTTGCCTTGAATGCTACCATGTCGTGAGTCGAGGTTAGAAGTCGTGACTTGCGGGCTCAAAAACCTGCCTGGAACGCAGCATAAGATTCGATATCTGAAATTAGGTGGGTGGACCATACATTTAAAACATTAACAGAGAACTACTATGACTATTGTCAAAAGGTCCATTGTCTATTGCCAATAGCGTAGACGCTTACAAAACATAATGCTTGCAATACTTAAATACTTACAAGCAGCTCTCTTTGTTGTTAAGCGCAACACCATCTGCATTGCTTTCTCTTGCCATTACAGTCATGTACTTACTTATTAATGTTGAATGTTAAAAATAACCCAACTAGTAACCCAACTATGGATTGGTACAGCACCATCCCAACTGTGGGTTATTTTAATCCAATGAACAAAAATATTTTATACCTCATGCTTCTTTCAGATACAGATTGTTTATTTGTATAATACTTGAACAAGTACATTTTCAAATTACAAACTAAATATTGGGGAGTCTAGCTTTTAATGAAAATAGATAATTGTGTACATTCAAAATCTACTCCGGGAACCGTATGAACCCAAGAGCCGGGTTATTACTCAAATGACCCAATGATGTTTATAATGACCTAAAATTTGGGGGGAATAACCCAACAAGTGTAACCCACATAAAAATAAAAAAACTAACGTTTTTACTGTGTGCACTCTAAAAATGCTGCTGTTTCAACCCATGTTTGGGTCATTATATGGATAAGCCCAGCCGCTGGTTTAATGTATACTACATATAGTGGTGAATGTATACTACAATAGTATGTCAACGCTATTTTATTCAAAATCCATTGGATGTTGATAGATTACCTTTAATACATTTAGGCTTTAATATATAATCCTAGTGTCCTCTTTGGTTCATATTCTTTCCAACAACAAAGCATTCGAAGGCTTAATTATGCTACTTCAGATGTGGAATGTAAAGATTCTATGGATATTCTTAATGGAACCACCAATGCCAATAAAGAACCTTTATTTGTAGGAGTTCCGATAGCATGTGAAGGCAGAATTTCCAAAATAAATGCACACAAACACTTGGCCAACTCAATGTAGACTGTATGGCGATAGACTGCATGAGCAGGTAATCTTGTATTCATATACATCTACCTTTGGATGCAGTTCTAATGGCGTCCAAAATCTCACAAGGACAGGGAAGGACACAGCAGTGAGACTGTGGGAAATAGGGTGGTGTCTCCTTTTGGTAAAATTCACTACCTCAGTCCTGAAAGGAACCATATTGAACCTGTTTAATCCAGTGCCTTGAATTACCACAGACGATTCCACACTCATTTTAAAGCTTAAATTACTTGGACCGGACCCGACCTGCACGGAAAGGGCTCCCCACGCTGCTCCAAACAGCCCCGAAAATCCCACCCCTTACTTTATTGTCAAACACACAGAATCCAGATGCTAGTAGAGCGCTGGTTCGTCAGGGGTCGACGGGAAGGCCCAGGGAACCGCCGTATTGAAGGCAACACCTGCAGACAGTCTTATGAGAGAGACGTCAAAGCTGGAGATGTTTGATTTTGTGTCATGCGATGGAAGCAGAAACCTGAACCTTTGCTCTCTGCTGCCACCTTTTGACCCCTTATCTCTCTGTACATTTAGTGTCCAATAAAGTCTTCAGTTTTCTCTCAAGATCTGCACTTTTCTGTCTTTTTTTGTACCTCTTAGTTTGTCTGAATGGGAGGCATTGAAACTGTTCCATGCTTTAATACAATTCAAAGGACTGTATTAAGATGACGGGCTCTATAACCTGTTCAAAAATGTTTTTGTATTGAATAACATGCACTATAAAAATATTAAAATGATTAGCATGTAGCTAGAATGATGTTAACACGATTAGCATGTAGATAGCATAATGCTAACACGATTAACATTTAGCTAGCATGATTAGCTAACATGATTAACAAGTTGTTAACATAATATTGACATGATTAGCATTTGTTAACATTACGTTAACATGATTAACATTTAGCTAGCAGGATTAGCTAACATGAGTAGCAAGTTGTTAGCATTATGGTAACATGATTAGCTTTTTGCTAGCATAATGCTAAAACAATTTTGTTAGCATTATGTTAACATGATAAGCATTTTGTTAACATAATGATAACACAATTAGGATGTTAACACAATTAGTATTTTGTTAACATGAAGAGCTAACATGATTAGCATGTTGTTAACACAGTGCTAACACATTTACCACATTGTTAGCATGCTGCAAACTCAATTAGCACGGTGTTAACACAATTAGCATTTTGATTTGACCATGTTCTAACCCTAAGCTAATTTCTATTAGCATTTAGCTAATCACTACTAGCATGTGTAGAATGTTGGAAGTGCTGTTTGCTAGCATAAGTCAAAAGACCCAACCCCCATGTCTATATGATGTTCTGATGCAGAGATATAGGTCTTGACGAGACGCACCGCACTGCCTTTTTTGGTTGACGTTTTTTTAATTTAGAAAATAGCAGTGCGCTGTGTTCTGTCAATCAAATCAAGGTAACAGTCAACACAATGGAAAGCCTGCCTCTCCATTCATTCGATTGGACAATGGGGGGGGAAACGTGATGACGTCAGGCGCTTTTCCGCACACAGTTGGGTTTTTTTTCAACTTCATGCGCTCAGAGCGCTCCTTCAAAAACGCGAGGTGCCCAGGGCGCATAATGCTCTCTGCCAACCGAAATCCATTCAAAAATGGCGCCTCTTGCTGCAAAAACGCGTTCTGTATGATTGGGCCCTAACTGTGGTTTCCTCAACTTTTGGCCCTCTAGCATTAAAAACAACTCTGTTATCCTGCTGCTCATAAAATATTCACTACTAGTCTTAAGAGATACAACCAGAACCAGTTTAGATGGAAAGGAACTCAAGCTGACTAACTGAAGACGTCACTAGCTCTATACCCATTAATAGACACACTACTTCCTTGAAAATAATTTCCAGCACAGCACTACAACATAATGAAATGAGCCTTCACAATAGATGATGCTTTACAATCTACATATGGCAGTTTATCTGTTCAATAAAAACCCTTACTCACCTGTTGAGTAATAAAAACACCATATCAAAACATTTCAAATGCCTCAGTTCTCGCCCATCTCTGAAAAGCCAAGTTGATGTTGATTCTTGTTTTATTACAAGTCTGGTTCTCCTTTTGCCAGCTGACTCTCCTCTGTTCGGCTTTTGTTTTGTTTATTGGAGACTTGGGGCTCCAAGTCAAGCCGTTTCACACATACTCGGTTTGTAGTGCGTGTTGCGGTGAACAGGAGCAGCACGCAATGTTGTGCTTTCACATATGCCCTATCCCGTGAGTTTATACCACAAACACAACATTTATTCATTTGAAATTATTTTTAGTTCAAATCCAACAGTTGTTACTGAACATGGCTTGTCAGAATTGTAATTCTCTTTGTATAGCCTCTTTGTATAGCGCACATTTAAACAACGTTTTATTCAATTCATTCATTTATTTTTCTATAGCCTTGTCCTTTAGATTTAGCTATAGGCTTATGTTACGTTGTTCACGCAAGTGCAAATACATTTTAACGTAGATTATAGCCTAAAATCACATACATTTTAAATTAAAATTTACAATAGGACAAAAACAACTGACTCTAGTCTTTGTACAAGAAATCCTGCAGGTCATCAAGAACTGTTTTTCCACCTCCAAGAAGTGCTGTATTATATACCTGCTAAATGCAAGGCAAAGTGTCATATTCCTGACTTTACCCACTGAAAAAAATCAATGTGTTGACTTTGAAACAGAGTAGACTTTAAATTATATATATATATATATATATGTATATATATATATATATATATATATATATATATATATATATATATATATATATATATATATATATATATATATATATATATATATATTAATCTTTATTCAGTATCAATTCATATGTAGTATAAAGCCTACTGTCTTAGCACTATTTTAGACATTTCTTGGGTCAAATTATATTTGTAAATCGCATTCATTAATATTCACTTGTGTCTGCTTATATAAGTATCATTCATTAAAAATATTAGGATGCAAGTCATTAACTTTTTAAAATTTCACATTTAAAGAAATCTAGTGTTTGATCATATCTAAATATTTATTAAAATGCAAAACTGCAATACTTTTTTGAGCAACTAGACTAGATACATGTATATTTATTAAAGAGCCATAAAGGCACCTATAATTTGCCTCTTTGAATTGGAATGCTCTATTTTACCCTTAATTACTACACTAATTGTAACATAAATAATACAAATATTAGAAGAAAATATATTTTAAGTGGTCATTAATTGACAATAATTATTGCACAAATAATATTTAGTACCAAAAGATCTCCTCAAAATATTCAATAAATATCATTGAACTAAAATATAGAACATTTATTTAATTGAAAAAATAGTTAAGATGTATGGTCACATTTGACCATCTGTGAGTGTGACCAGTTAGTAAGGAATACCTGAGGGGTAATTAATAATAACATGAATGTTAACAATGCTGCATCTCTATCACTCTCCATAATAAAACGATCCTGTACATATGGTTGACTTAATAATCAATGCACACTATGCTGTACTGTTTACCAAAACTTGCTGCAAACATCTGTATAGAGTGAAACTGTTGTGTATTCAAATGCATTGACACAGCGCTAGAAGTATTGAGCGCTCCATGAACCACGTGACAGTGTGCGCCGCCGGGAGATGAGAGCATGTCGCGACTCTGTTTTTAACGCCTCTGTCTTTAACATTATGCCACATTAGCGCCAAAACGCTATTTATTGTTTGCATTTCGCACTTAAAAAAAAAAATTAAAACCTTAGCTTTGTTTAATATCAAAAGTAGGTTTGGCAATTTGGCGTGAGATTAAGTTGGGCAGAGTGAGAGCGTGAGTCAGAGCCTAAAAGCGTGTGTGTCACGCCAAATGCGTGAGAGTTGGCAATCCTGTAAGTATGTGTGGGGAAAAGGTTTGATGATGGTATTGACTTGGTTGTTGTTGTTCAAAATAAACATTGTGTACCTTTAAAATACCTTTGTAATGTTGCTGTTTGAGCTGCAAGGTTACAAAGCACAAAATCCACTTCAAAGGGAGATATTTTATTTAGCAGAATTCACTTTCCAAGAACTACAATGAACGACTCATCTACAGCGTGTTTTTTCCGGATCTTAGAAAGTCGTAGGGCTCTATCATACACCCGGCGCAATGCGACGTGTTTTTTGCTGGTTTCAGCCCGACGTAGTAATCATTTTCACGTCCAGCGCCACGTGTTTAAATAGCAAATGCACTCGCGTCCATCTGTTCGCCCATGGACGTGCTGGTCTGAGAACGAGGTGTGTTCAGGCGCATTCTGAGGAACTGAAAACAACTGCTTGTCTGGCTATCACCAAACCAAGCTCAACTTAAGATTGAACATTGGTCTGGGGAGTGTGCTCTGTATTTTCTGCTGCACAAAAAGCGTGATCAACGGGCATAGTTCAAATGACTCTGTAAGCAATCGGATAGTCCTTCAACCAATCAGACCACAAGAGGTGTGATCAATTGGCATAGTCCTTCAACCAATCAGACCACAAGAGGTGTGAACAAATGGGCAACGATCCATCGCTTCTCTATCCGTCATCGTGTTAAACCCGCAAATAGCGTGCAAGGGTGACAAGGCAGGATAAATGAATGAGTTGCAGGTGCGTTAGTAATATGCGCCTATAGGCATATACACTGCTTGTCAGACAGCTGCCTTCTGAAAATGATCACCCTTAGAAACACTTTGAACATAGAACGTCAGTGGAGAAAGGCATAAAGTTAATCATAACATCGACATCATATACATAATTCACCCGCTATATTGCTAAATCTACCAGATTTTTCATATCAACAGAAAAAAAAATATACCAGGATAACCTGGCTTCTCTTGAGACTCGCCTACTTCAGATATACTGAAGTCCCGCCCACACGTTGACGTGATTCATAGTTTGGGACGTGCTAAGCGAAAACGTGCAAGCAGTATTTAGACTGCAGTTAAGGAGAAAATACTCAGCAATGGTGTTGACTTTGAATTTGCACATGGTTTATCTTAAAGGGCATAAATGTGTGTACACAACCACCCTATAATGGTAAAAATCCACCCACTCATTTTTTTTTATCCCCATAAATCATAAGCAGTGTCTCAGAACAAGCCGTTTCCAGATTCCTGTGATGTCACACTGCAGGGGCCCCGCCCACACGTGTTGATGGACACTGACATACTAGCACAGACCCCTCCCTCAGAGAGCTGACCTGTTCACAGTCCGCCATGTTTATCTCCTCCAGAGCATTAACAGCAGCATTCAAGTAATAATAATAATAATAATAATAACTTTAATTTATAAAGCGCCTTTCACAAAACCCAAGGACACTTAACAAACAGCAAGGGAAGGGATGGAGAATGGGGGGAGAGAGAGAGAGAAAAGAAAAACAAGGAGAGAAACCAAATCAGCTATGGTTCATAGGCCTCAGTGAAGAGGTGTGTTTTAAGCTGGTTTTTAAAGGTTGCTAGAGATGGTGCAGAGCGGATGGAATGAGGAAGCTTGTTCCAGAGTGAAGGTGCACCCACACAGAAGGCTCTATCACCAAACGTCCGTAGCCTGGACTTAGGGACAGCGAGCAGGTCCTTGTCTGAGGACCGCAGGGACCGAGCTTGGTTGTAAGGATGGAGTAGATCAGTCAGATACTGAGGTGCAAGCCCATTTAGAGATTTGTACGTCAAGAGGAGGAATTTATATTTGTAAGAAATGTGTTCTTATTAAAGCTACTAAAGTTCAGTCAGTCAAGAGCAGTGAGTGAATTTCTGTTTATCTTCTGTTGTTTGATAGAGAGTTTAATGACTACTCACAGATGTGCGGACATCAGCTCTGCGCGCATGCAACAGGAACGTGTGTGTGTGTTTAAGTTGAGAGCGATAAGGCTTTAAAACGCATGCAGATGATAATATTTCATGATGATGAAGAACTGCAATGTCACATGAACGTGTCTGCGATAGAGATTATCATTAAAACAAACAGATATCATGTTTCAGATTTCATTGGCGTGTTCACTGCTGTGAATGAGATGTGTAGGCTCCGCCCTCTCTGGTGGGGAGCAGCAGCTCATTTGCATTAAAGGAGCCACGCACAGAACAGCTCATTTTTCTTCAACCCCAAAATTGCCATTTTCAACATGGTATATTAAATGATCTGTTAGGAATTTTGATCTGAAACTTCACAGGCACACTCTGGGGACACCTGAGACTTATATAACATCTTGTAAAAAAGGGGCATAATAGGTGCCATTTAAAGCATATAAAAAAACACAGACACACAGAGCCAAGTTACTGCTTTCATTTATTAACACTTTAGAAACTTCTTCAGTATTGGACACATTTAGTCTTTAAAGTAACATCAGCACCAAAACACCACAATGATGTATGATGAGAACATCTGAAGCATTAGAAGAGGTTTCGTAGCTGGATTTGAAAAGGCCAGTGCAGAATTATGTGCCAAAACGGGATGTAGAAAGTTTTTTTTTTTTTTTTTACAAAAGTCTGTCCCAGAGTACAAGAGCTGGTCAAAATGACTCTGTTCAACGCATCTCACCAAACACCCCAAATCAGTACAATGGAAAGCTGCGGTCCCGTCATGTCAGAATTACAAAAGTCAAAATACTACAACCAGGGCATTATTCACCTCTATATGTCTTTGAGAAGGGGGGGAAATATGTAGAAAACTTCCATCCTGTAATAACCGATTTAAAAAGACATGTTTGTACTAGTCTGAAACTAGTAACTATGGATATTCCAACATGACGTGAACGCACTAGAAGTATAAGCATGCGTTAAATCGACCACAGTGAAAATATTACAAAACAAAAGCTTTAGCCGTTGAGCAAAACACTTAAATATGCGAGATAGCTGCGATCCAGACCTCCGGGTTAAGCACTTAAAAACACAACATCTGAGTTTCCACCCAGTGGATCGCAGCGATTCCTGAATCCCAACAGATCAGTGCTTCAACTGAGCTGAGCAGCGACTGTTAAAGAGCGCAGCCGAACGCATTCACAGTGTCACAAACCAGTGAGGGTCCGTGGAATGATGAGGCCTACTACAGAACACAATCTCCCATGATCCTCTGAAACTAGTGATGTGCATGATGGGATCTCAATCTGACATACGGTTAACAAGTGAATCTCATAACATCTGACAAAAAGAGTCATATTTCAGTTCAAAAAGCAAAAAAAGGTGTGTGTATATAACAGTATATCTTATTGCAGGGGTTTTCAAACTTTGTCCTGGAGGACCCCGGGCACTGCACATTGTGTATGTCTCCCTCATCTAACACAACGGATTCAACTCAACACACTTATGGGTGTGTCAAATATTGCAGACATACAAAATGTGCAAGGCTGGGGGTCCTCCAGGACCTGTTTGAAAACCCTTGCCTTAATGCATTCATTAAAAAAAAAAGAATTACTGGGGGGAAAATTATGATGACAAATGAATGAGTGTGTATGTGTATATATATATATAAAGTAATTCTTTTTATTTTATGCATGCATTTTTATATATGAAAATAGAGATTAAAACTGTATAACAGTAGTTTAAAAAATAAACAAAAATAAAAAAACGACGAAAAGGACAATAATGTTAATGATATATATATATATATAAAAAAATCATCAAAATATATATGTCATTTATTTTTATATATATATATATATATATATATATATATATATATATATATATAGTTATTTTTTTTATTAACAGACTCATTATAGTAATGAGAAGGACAATGTCTTGACAATGTCACATTGCAAAAATAAAGTTTTAGGGTGAAATATGACCCGTTTTTGTCAGATTCATAACAGACAGTGGATGTCATTCTATCATTAAGTCGCAACTTGCAGGGATCAATTCGACTTGTCCTCTGTAAACGTTTCTCCATCAAGTATCCCTCTAAAACTGTGCCGAATCGGAGAAACGTCACAAAGCGCGTCTTTTAAGGAGGTTCAGGCGGTGAGCGAGACACCCGACAGCATCGTACACCTGGTTGTGCAGTGTTTCTATCCACCATCATCCCATCAGAATCCCATCCACAATATTTCAGGTGTGGCGGAGTATCAAACACAAGTGGTTCTTCCTGTTAGAAGTGCCGCGTAGAAGAAGAAAAAAAAAGCTCCGTGCAGCACTTTCAAATCCTGCTGAAAGAGCAGAACCACGGCAAGAGCTTAGAAAACCACCAGCACTTTGTAGAAAACAACTAGCTGTACGTCTGAAGGAAGTCGAGATGCAAAAATAGATCTGATACAGAAAGTCGCAAGAATAAAGCAAACTAATTCACTACAGATGAAACGACTACCGAGTGTGTGCGTGCGTGTCAGGATGCACCGGAAAATCATTAGAAATCACAATTCGTCTGCTTTCAGTGGAATACATAATACTGACGAACATGGCATTGCCGTGTTGTTGCAGCAAATAAGCATTCAATACTGCGACACACACACTTCACTAATCCCAAATGGTTAGAAAACCGTAAACATTGCATGGTCGTACTGGTGAGCAATGGTGTTTGGAGCATCCGGATGAGATGATTATGGTGTTCTGGTGATAAACCCGAGAGAGAGAGGGAGAGAGAGAGAGAGAGAGAGAGAGAGAGAGAGAGAGAGAGAGAGAGAGAGAGAGAGAGAGAGAGAGAGAGAGAGAGAGAGAGAGAGAGAGGAAGAGCTGGGGTCAGAGGTGCTCAAGCGTCCCTGATTTCCTCCAGCGCGGGGCTGCGGTACAGGTACTTCCAGATGGCATAGTAGTGGATGGCGGCTGCCAGCGCCACAAACACGTGCCAGATGGCGTGAGCGAAGGGAATCACACCGTCGGATTTGAAGAAGACGACGCCCAGGCAGTAGACGATGCCTCCGAACGCCAGCTCGTACAGCCCGTCTGTGTTACTCTGCTCGAAAACAAGAACGAAGCACTGTTACGGAAATCAAGGTTTGTTTTTACACATTTCAATTGTCCAGCAGACAAAACTCCTAGTCATAGCTCACCACACATGGTGAAAAGGTATTCAATGGTAATTAAACGGTTATGTGTTTTAGCACTTTCGGTTAAATGCCTGAAATAGGACGTGTGGTGAACACAAGTTTTTATATTCTACAACCAGGGATTAAACAGTCAAATACACACAAAACGTCTAAATGGCGAGTATTCACATACACACAGTTATGTTTTGAGTAGGGATGCACCGATGTATCGCCCGCTGATTTTTATCGGACGATTTTTGATCAATTTACAACCATCTGCATATCCGCTATAGCAGGGGTGTCCAATCCTGTTCCTGGAGGGCCACTGTCCTGCAGAGTTTAGCTCCAACCCCAGTGAAACACAGCTGAACCAGCTAATCAAGGTCTTACTAGGCATACTGGAGACCTCCAGCAGGTGTGTTAAGGCAAGCTGAAGATAAACTCTGCAGGACAGCGGCCCTCCAGGACCGAGTTTGGACACCCCTGGGCTATAGCATGAAAAAGGCGGATATAACAAACCGATGGTTAATAACTGCGTCAAGCACTGAGCTGTGTAATGTCTGCTGCTTAACCCATATTCCTGCTGCGCTGCTGTCTGCTTTTTAATGTTAATCAAACAACAAAAGTCCCCCCAAAAAATTGACTTTTGTAACTTAATAAGGATTCATTTCCACGATGAAGACAACGCAGACGGAATCCAGTCATAAAAACTGAATTTACTGCAGTGGAATGCCACGGAATTAGTCAAAGTTTTGATGAATACATAAAACGATAGCAAACAGCGATATATACTAGTAGTGTCTGTGAATATTAAGATGCAAGACTGTTTAACTATGAATCCTGCATGTTTCTGTCTGTGTGAATGCAGTTCACACACACGTCTGGTTTACTATGTTTGCGGGGACTCTCCATTGACTTAATGGGTTTTATACTGTACAAACTGTATTTTCTATCCCCCTACACTGCCCCTGCCCCTAAACCTACCCATCACAGGAGACATGCTGCATTTTCACATTTTCAAAAAAACTCATTTTGTATGATTTATAAGCTTGTTTCCTCATGGGGACCTCAATTTAGGTCCCCACGGTGACACGAGTCCCCATGAGTCTGTGTGCAGTCAGGTTGAAGTCCCAACCAGGATAGAAAAACAACATCAATATGCATCTCCAGTCACTTCATGAGCATTTTACCGTTTCATTTGACAAACTCTATCGTCATATCTCACACACACACACACACACACACACACACACACACACACACACACACACACACACACACACACACACACACACACACACACACACACACACACACACACACACACACACACACACACACACACGTTGTGTTTCCATGTTTTATGGGGACATTCCATAGGCGTAATGCATTTTATACTGTACAAACCGTATTTTCTATCCCCTACACTGCCCCTGCCCCTAAACCTACCCATCACAGGAGACATGCTGCATTTTACTTTTTCAAAAACATCACTTAGTGTGATTTATAAGATGTTTTCCTCATGGGGACCAAAAATGTCCCCACAAGGACAAAAATTTGGATATTGCCATCTTTGTGGGGACATTTTGTCCCCATACACAGGGATTACCAGTCCACACACACACACACACACACACACACACACACACACACACACACACACACACACACACACACACACACACACACACACACACAGGTCAGTTTACACACAAGTACACACGGAATTAGTGTTGTAGCCTAAAATAGAATTTAGCTACGTCTCAATGTGATAATAATATATGCATGTAATTTATACACTGAAGAATATGCAGTGTTATTTAACATTAAACCTACTTAAAAATGTTTATTTCACATGTGTCTTGTTCTGTTGTATTTATGTATTTATGTTGGCCTGCTAAATGTTAAATGGATCCAGTCTATGTTCATTAGAAATTATGTGATCATGCAACGATAAACTAGCTAGTAGGCTAGAAGTTAATGTATTATTATTATGACTTTTTTTTTTTAACGTTTCTGAAAAATTGATCAAAACACTATTTTAAATGACACAATTTTAAATAAGAGGACAAATGACATATCGGTATCGGCCAATAATTGTCTGCTAAAATCGTTGTCGGCTCCATGGGCTTTTGAGTTTTGAGTGAATGTAAACCGTCGAGAAAGAAAACGCATGTGTAACAGTGTAATGGATCCGTGCGTCAGGTCTTAAAGTGACAGCAGCCTAATTTTCCTGCTGCCAAATTATGAGCTAATATTAAAATGATCTATAAGGCCATTTTTCCCCATGGTATATCGATGTCAAAATTGAGGCTAGTGAAAATTGAGAGTGGCTAGTAACTTTGAAACAACTAGCCACAGCGGCGGCTAAGCAAAAAAATGAATGTCAAGACCTGGCAGGCGAACAAGTGTCTGAATGTGACTAGAGAGTTTGTTAAGGACATTAAAATCATCACTTAAACCATGTTTTAGTTTGTTTATAGCCTAGATTTAGCTTTCTAATTGTGCTGAATGTATTTAGACTTTAAAATTTATATACGCAAGTTTTGTCCATCATGATAATCTTCACAAGATAACATGAGCACCTAAACTCTGGAACGGTCTTCCTAGCATTGTTCGGGAAGCAGACACGCTCCGTCAGTTTAAATCTAGACTAAAAACACATCTATTTCAATAATTTTTAATTTATATTCAAATCAATTAAATGATTGTTAGGCTGCATTATCTAGGTCAGCCGGAACCGGGAACACTTCCCATAACACCTGATGTACTCATTACATTATCAGAAGAATGGTATCTACGCTAATGTTAGTCTCTCTGTTTATCCCGACGACATCCCAATATACCATTCCCGATCTTTTGAATATTCCTATCTAATAACTGCCTCATCGACACGACATCAACAAAACTTGCGTGTATATGAACGGGTTTACTGAGGGTTACATTGTTGGTTATTTTCATATATTTTCTTATTTCCATATTAAGCTTATTTTCTGCAATAATCCAAAAGCCAATGGGAAAATCCTCCCTGATAGCACACATACATCACGGAGACGTCTGCATTAACATCTGCAATACGTCTCGAAGACGTTTCCTTTCAGATCTTAAATAGACATTTAGAAAATGTCTTTGAGATGTTAATGATTTATATGTAAAACTGCCTTTTCTGAGATGTTTATCAGATGTTTGCACACAACAGATGTTTTCCAGATCTTTAGCAGACATCTTGGAGACATACCTGTGATATTGGGCCTTGGATGGGATCCCAAAAAAAACAAACATGCAAACTGCTTATGGGAATAACAAATGTAGTACCTTTTATAAACAATTGAACAGATATAGTGCTTAAAAGTATTATCTGAAAATAGTACATTTAGCTCTTAATAAATGGTTATGTTGTTAATTTCCAAATTCTTGGGCTTTGCATGCAGGGAGATTTATTTGGTGTCAACCACAAGATGGCGTCAGAGTCTGTGACACGGGACACATGATAATTAGCAGTCACATCTTTCACAAACAGCGGTCTATGACTCAAACAACACATGATGGGCCTAAGGTAAGGTTATGTTTTAGTTCACTTGAATTTAAAATCATCTCAGTGTGTTAACACATGTACAGTCAGTGTGTAGAGTCTGAACGAGTTAATCTACAGCATGGTGTGGTTTACCACAGATGTCGCTTACATAGAAACAAATAAAACCGTGTTAACAATTACATTGAGTCAAAATGCCTCTGTGGTAAACAGCCTCATGTCACATATTAAAAGCATTTGCTTACTAATCTAGTGGTCTAATAACCTAGGCATTATGAATTGGCTCTTTGGCCGAAAGTCGCCCTGGATAAAAGCATCTGCTAGATGCATAAATATAAACATATAATGTTTTCTGCCTAACTATCATGTGCCGTGATGAAGAGATAATCAGTGTTATTCACTTCAACGGTCAGAGTCATGAAGTCATGCAAACTTGCTATCAAAATAAATGTGATTATTGCATTTAATACGTCATCCAGCATTGCTTGTAGTAGTATTAAAACATTTAGGCCAGCTTCCCCTGCAGTGATTCCTCCTACATGTTCGTTAGGTCGTCAGGTTAAGTAAGGAATAATATTGACGACGGACCATTAAATTATTAGAAAAATAATGCACACCCGAGGTGGTGATGCGGTCACGACGCGAAGCGGAGCATTATTTTTCTAATAATTAAACGGCCCGGAGTCAATTATTCCGCACTACGGTTACCACACCTCAAGACATCGATCCGATGATATATTTAAAGGGATTCGTCCGGTTTTTGTACTGAAATCGCTATTGTGAGTAGGACTATTTCTTCCGCGGCTCTAGTTCCGAAACGTAATTTTAAAGCTGGCAACGGAGCCGGCCTCTGATAGCATTCTACTGCATTTATTAATGAAGTTATTACAGACAGACAGACAGAGAGAGAGAGAGAGAGAGAGAGAGAGAGAGAGAGAGAGAGAGAGAGAGAGAGAGAGAGCTTGTGTGAAGCTACCTCTGTGCATCTCTAAACAGCCCTGTTATTACCTCCCCAGTTGTTAAACGTTTTATATTCTCCGTAAATATTAAAATTGACTTTAGGAAAATCGTCTTGTCATTCCCCCCTTTTTTTTAGTCCTGTAATTTCCGTTATTACAGTTAACTATGCGAAGTGATATGGAACTGTAATGCGGTCAAGAGAACTGCCTGGAACTACATTTGCTGTGCGTTTCCCATAAAGTAATTGCACACCTCAGAACGTTCCATCAGCCAATCAGATTCAAGCATTCAACAGCCCCGTAGTATAATTAGTGATAATTAGTACTTGGCCTTCAGGAGCACATGTAAAACTCAGACTGGCTGTGTCTGAAATTGCATCGTTCCCTACTATATAGTAGACAGTATGTGACAAAAGTAGTATGTCTGATTCACAGTACTCATAGAAGAGTAGGCAGAATGTACCCGGATGTCTTCTTCTGGTGAGATTCTGAAGTGCGCATTGAATGGACGCTTTACTATCCCATACGGCAAAGGCAGAGGATTTGTGAATTGAGGTGAGTCCTCGGAGTCCGTACTTTCATGATTTAATGCCCATTTGGGATTCAGCCCTGTCAGGAAATGAGCTCACACACACACTCACCATTGATGTCACCACCAGTGCAGGAAAGAAGCCCATGGTCAAGTAAAACGCCAACTCCACTAACTTATACCTGCACAAACACACAAGACACAGACTTTATCATCAGACACGCATTCAAGAATATCAGCACAATCAAAAAAATGATAAGAACATTAAACATCTCTATATTGTGAAATACTTCAATCGTCTTATTTGTGCATGCTAAATGATCTATTTTGCTTAATGCACATGATTTATTTGTAATAAACCTGCACTTAAAAAATGTAGGCTTAAATTTTACTTTATGCATTTGAATTGCATATAAAATTGAAATTAATTTGGATTACAGTAAAAAAAAAAACTTATAACAAATAAATAGTGTGTATAATTTCCTTGAAGGAACTATAAACCAATATTGCACTTTTAAGTACATTTAAATATGTTATGCATTTAAAATGTACACTTCAAAATGTGATTGTGATCTCAAATAAAATCACCAAATATAATTCAACACCTTGTGCATGTACTGTATCTGACATCGCATCTTAATTATGTGCAAGATTAATAATTGACAAGACATTAGGTTGAAGTCCAATGTACTTTTCGTGGTAGTTAAACACGTAGATGGTTCCGGCGGCCGCCATCAACCAAACAAACCAGCGCATGTGAGCAGCGAGCGGCCCGAGCTCCCGGAGATTGAGCCTGCACACACACACACACACACTCATTAGTGCTGCACTCATCACAGAGGAATGTGTTTAACCATATCACACACACACACACACACACACACACACTAGTGCTGCACTCATCACAGAGGAATGTGTTTAACCATCTCTCTCACACACACACACACACACACTCATTAGTGCTGCACTCATCACAGAGGAATGTGTTTAACCATCTCTCTCACACACACACACACACACACACACACACACACACACACACACACACACACACACACACACACACACACACACACACACACACACACACACACACACACACACACACACACACACACATCACTTAGTGTGATTTATGAGATGTTTTCCTCATGGGGACAAAAAATGTCCCCACAAGGACAAAAATTTGGATATTGCCATCTTTGGGGACATTTTGTCCCCATACCGTAGGGATTACCAGTACACACACACACACACACACACACACACACACACACACACACACACACACACACACACACACACACACACACACACACACACACACACACACACACACACACACACACACACACACACACACACACACACACACACACACACACACACACACACACACACACACACACACACACACACACACACACACATCCCTTAACCAGCATCATGATAAAACCAGCAATGCTTGGTTCATTATTACAAATAGCATGTAAAAAGGTCTGATCTTCATTAAAGGAACACTCCACCGTTTTTAGAAATAGGGCTTATTCAATTTCTTTCCTACATTTAGATATGTGGGCAAATGCATTTTTGTCTCAGTGCATGCATTGTTTTAGTTTGGCAGGGTCGCGCTAGCTTAGCATAATGAATGGAATCCTATGTTGCCAGCTAGCATGTCCCGAGTAAAAGTGATCCAAAAAAAAAAAACACCTAATAATAACACAACATGACAGAAGTTGTGGGATTTCATGTGTTGCGTGATATCTCTGCAGTAGCAGTGCTTCGCCTGTGCTTCCCCATAATATAGTCCCAAGTTAATATCTGCCTAGGAAATCGCCTAGTCTTAATCTGCATCGCTATTTGTACTCGTTGTGAATACGCAGGCCACAAGAAGTAATTAGGATGGTTTTAGCAGTGCAATTATTTGGTGTTTTTTTTTTATCACTTTTACTCGGGACATGCTAGCTGGCAACATAGGATTCCATTCATTATGCTAAGCTAAGCTAGCGGCGACCCTGCTAAACTAAAACAATGCATGCACTGAGACAAAAAATGCATTTGCCCACATATCTAAATGTAGGAAAGAAGTTAAACAAGCCCTATTTATAAAAACGGTGGAGTGTTCCTTTAAGTTTCAGACATGCCATTCTTATACCATGTAAATATTGTGGCCCATGGTGAGATGTACATCAAATCTCAAGTGGCCTATTACTACAGTAAGTGCATGCAAGATATGTAACAAGGACACTGTAAAACAAAGTGTTACTGGTGTGTGTGTGTGTGTATTTCATAACAGCTTTGGCTCATTAAGTTATATTTTAAGAGTCTGAACTTGAGTCCATTCTATTGTGTTGATTTACGCATGGTTTTATCCCATTAATTAAAGATGCTCCATGACAGGAGTTAAATCTCACTTCACGTCTGTGCTCTTAGTTGCTGAATTATTAACACTCGTAGAGGAAAGTGTCCAAACGCTGTCATAACCGACCGCTGGATTAAAAATGTTGTGCTACCAGATCACTGACATTACAAAACATCGTCGAAACGAGACAAATAAATGATGAGCGCGAATGCATTTTTACACAATGACGTCACTTCCGCAAGTGCAAGACGCTAGACGGGAGATACGGGAGAATTGAGGAAATGCATTAATTGTGGATCAGAAGTCACAGCAAAGACATTTATTATGTTTTTTTTTTTTTTTAAGGTTGATTAAAAAATATATATATATTCATCAAAGAATCCTGAAAAAAAAACACGAACTAGCCCGGATGCATTGAAATGTGCTGGGGACAGAGGCGCATTCAGAAGTGCATTTTCAGAAGTGCTGGGTAAAATGATGCATTAATTTTTTTCCTCTCTTTCGCGCAGGTCATGTTTTGAAAGACGATGTCCTGTAGCTTACTAATGTAAATAAATCAAAATTAGGGCCGGGACTCGATTAAAAAAATTAATCTAATTAATTAGAGGCTTTTTAATTCATTAATCAAAATTAATCACATTTTAATTGCATATAAATATTTGACCTGAGAACAGTGAGAAGTAATTTTTTTCACATGGATTTTTAGTATACCATTGAATAATGACTGTATACATAAGCTTAAATCAACAAAATCTTGTTTATTTATTTCAGTTTATTTATTTCAACCAGTGCAATGTTTGCCATTAAGTGTAGCAATAGCATATTTAGAAATACAGTACATTTCAGAAATTCAGGTAGCCTATATAGGTAGACCTTCTGTAAACTATGTTTTTTAAAGTAAAACACAATACTTTCAAGTACATTCAGAACATTGGAAACCCTGACTATTAGTTACCCTGGTCCTGAAACCAGTCCTCTGGTGGAGTGTGGGTCCTTGTAACTTTACTTGGAGTCGTGCTAACGTCCACGCTAACTCCTATGTGTTTTGCGTTGAGGTGATATTCGAGGCTCGATGTGCTGCAGTGATACCATAGACAGTAAAGAAATGGACACAGCGATCCCATTGACTCCAACAGAGATAAGTGAAGTCAGTTAGAAGCACTCACTTCCTGATGTCGGAGCGTCCTGCGCAGACTCAGACTGAGCTTGATGACGTAGATGTGACTTGAGCACCTGTCTGGCAGTTGTAAGTCTTCTAGTAGTTGTGCAGATTGAAATCTGAATCACGTTGTTGAAATATCTTGTCCCGTTGCTTTTGGCTCTCTATGGGCTTCTCCCTTGCCTTTATTGGAATTTATGCCTCCACGTCCCCCCGATCGCCTCAAAGACAGTAAAAGATTGTCTGCGAGCTTCTTCTCCTGTCTATACGGTCATTTCTCTACTGTGTGACAGAGTCGCGTGGTTAAGACGCAATCGTTAGCCTATTTTTTACAAAAACGGCTTCTACGGGGCGATAGTGTAAGATACAAGGTAACGGAGCCTTTTATACATTGTCGTGTTTCTTTAGAAATAATCAATGGTCAAATGGAGTCTTTATACGCCTCAGATGTAAAGTTATTCACTGTCAAAGGGACGCCAAAATGAATGGGAGTCTATGGGATGCTAACAGCAGGTGATGGCTTGGTTAGCAATGGCCGTCCCTATGGAAGGTACGCTTTCCGGAGGCTGGATTACCCCCTTGGGGTTATATGCAAATTGGTCCTCCAGTATTATCCGTCGAAACTCGTTCATTGACAAACGTTCCGCGGTACAAAAATAAGTGTGGTTAAAATTATTTATTTTTTGCGTAATTAATCTTAATTAATGCGTTAAAGTCCCGGCCCTAATAAAAATGTATACAAAAATCATGTGATGATCATGATATCCGACTCGTTTTATGAAGAAGAAAGCTGTACGTTTTCAAAAAGCATTAGACATATGATTAATTGTTATGTTGTTTACTATTAATGTTTTAAATGGTCACCCCTTTATTGCTGCACACTTTTTTTTTTATGCATCGTGGCCGATTTGTAGAGAATATTTGTGTTTTTGTCAATTTCCCATTAAGTTCCTATGGTCGGTCGGAGAGCAAAAGTGTGACAAATGTTTGTGCATCAAATAATGCAGCCTTGCTGAGAATAAGAGACTTCTTTCAGACACATAAAACATGGTAATATAAGTATAATCCTGGTCATTTTTTTAAAGTAGCAGTGATTTAAATATGAAATCAGTAAATATGTATAAAGAAACCGTACCATGGTGTATAAGAGGCAGCAATAAAGAAGTAAATGACGACTCGATCACACATGTGGAAGCAGTGCTCCATGTTCCTGAAAGACAAAACGCACAGAATGAGACAATTTAAGTACAGTCGCTCTAGAGTTTGTGTCCCATACCACCAAAGACTTAACAAGAACAAAGACCATGCAACGTGCAAACGTGGTGGAATAAGAGGGCAGTTCACACAGAATGCGTTTTCCATTGTAAATATGCACTAGGCAGACGTCTTTAACCGCTGCGTCTCGCACATGAAGTTGCGTTTAGCACGCCATGTCAAGTTAAAAGAATTAAATTTTACATGCAGCGCCGCTCATCACTGTCACTCCCAAAGCAGTGGACCAATCAGAAGACTCTGGAGGCGGGGCAAACGTTAAAGCTTTTCTTTTTAGCTTTTTTGCAAGTTGCCGTCGCTATTGTTTTATTTGAAGGCAACTAGCTTTAGCTGTTGAACAAGGCGATGGTATTCCCTGTATTATACCGCGGGGTGAACCCAAACAGATCTCGGTCCTGCTGTTCTCAGAGCAGCAGCACAGTTTTTAAATCAAGGTCAAATGCTATAGCCAGTGCAAGTATTTTCTTGATGTACTCGCCAAGGTGTATGTAGAGGGTTGTGTCATATACAGATTGTTTTTTTTTAATGCAATGTTAGCATCTAAGGCTATTTTCACGGCAAAAATGTAATTACAAAAATACAAATATCATATAAAACCAAGCAAGCAAGTCATATTATACAATAATGTTTTTAATTAACATATGATAAAAATATACAAAATGCTTTCGGGCATAATCTTACTAAATAAGCTAAATAACTTCATTAAAGAACATTATATTAAACTCAGGACAGTCCAGTAAAATATGTTTAACAGAGCTCTTACAAAACATGCATAGAGTTGGGTCTTCACCTTTAAGCAAAAAACGTATATGACCAATACGACATCCGGTCAAGACTACTTGATCAGATCTAGTTTTGGGAGTGATTTAAAAGGATGTTTGAAATGTCCTGATGAATTTCATACAGCTTATTATTCTTGCACGTGCCCCGAGAGGCTTTCAAAGATGGCCGCCGATTGAAATGACTTGCCTTAAAAGGACTTAGACCATATGCACTGAAATTTCATATTTTGATGCATATTAAAAGTTGATCAATAGTGCATCTAGAGCAGGGGTGGGCACTTCCAGTCCTGGAGGGCCACTGTCATGCAGAGTTTAGCTCCAACCCTGATCAAACGCTCCTGCGTGTAGCCGTCTAGTAATCCTGAAGACATTGATTAGCTGGTTCAGGTGTGTTTGATCAGGGCCCTCCAGGACTGGAAGTGCCCACCCCTGGTCAAGAGAGTTGCTCGGTGGTTTAACATGAATATGCAAAGTTCAAAAAATAGAAGAATGCAAACTTTAAAAGTTGAATGGTCCACTCGGGCATTAATAACGGAACGGAGCGGAGCAAAGCGAGTGGTTTCAATGAATTCCTATGAAAGTTAAGCTTCTATATGCATGAACTGAAAATGTGCCAGTGCACACACACCGTGAATGACAGCTCATCAGTAAATGTGCGCTCTATGCAGCCACGCAAGTTTTTAGTTTCGGTTTTGGATTAGCTTGATTTGTGGGTTCATTGGCCTATTATTCTTAATGAAAAACACAACAACAACAACACAATGACAAACACGCTTAATTAGGCGCCTTTACATTTCGCTTTGAAACCAAATCTTCCGCGATCATCTGTTCTTTCTGCTCTTAGCTCTCCTCCTTAGCTTCGCGGCTGAGACACGACTATTAACTTAAAGCGTTTACTCTTAAACACAAAAGGCACGTCCACTTTAATAAAAAAGGAATATTTATTAAACAAGCCAGATCAAGAGCAGAAACTAAATAAAGTGCATAACTGAAAAATAATGCATAGATATTAAGCATAAATAATATACAGCAAAGTAGCCCACTTCAATCTGTCTCTCTTCTCCAGTGGGTTGGGATAATCCAAAAGAAGTGAAGACCGACTGTTCCCTGTGAGACAGGGGCGGTCTGAAAACACCCCCGTTAGCAATTAGTGCTTTCCACCTGATGAACTGAACGCGGCAAAACTGATCGAATGAACGTGGGCAAAAAAAAAAATCGACCAATCTGAATTTTGGTCGAGCCAGAACGTATCGACTAAGAATCGACTAATCGACTGGGAGATTACAGCCCTACCGGCCATCATACCTCATGTGGCTCTTTTTCCAGGAAATTATGTGAAAGACGGTGGAAACGAGGAACAGTGCGATCAGACCCATGCCGTAGACCCAGGCCGTGATCCGCTCCCAGCGGTCATCTGAGAGCCGGTGCAACAGGGCCATTCCCACGAACGCTGGCACGATCAGGAGCTGCAGGAATTAAACACATTTGAACTCTTTCCCTGCCTTTTTAATGATTGTCGGCACTATTGCAGAAGATGCTTAAAGAGCCAAAAGTGCCAAAAATACTCCTTCTGGTGTCTCACAGGTTTCGGAAAGTGTTGAATTTTGGGGAGGGGGGGAATCATGTAAGGGGTTAATAATGGACAACATCTGTTTACTGTTTTTATGATCTACTATTCTGTACTGTCACTGAAAACCACTGTTTTTGTGTGCAACATTTGTGTACATTGATGGAGAAGCAGCAGCAGTGATGGCTTTTCTTGCAGCTTGAGTTGTTGTATCTAATACAGACTAAGCATCTCTAGTTGATTAGTAGCAGAGGTGGACAGTTATTAAGTAAATTTACTTGAGTACAGTACTTAAGTACACTTTTTGAGTATCTGTACTTTGCTTGAGTATTATTTTTCGGGAAACTTTGACTTTAACTTCACTTCATTTGGAAGACAAATATCATACTTTTTACTACATATCAAGGGCCTTAAAGTCGAAAGTCATTTCTGTAGCAGCTTTGAAAGTCAGTGGATGATTTTTTTCTTCTTTAAATTATTATTTTTTTTGACAGCCTATCAGTTATCACTCATGTGATCATGTGACGTTTCCCAGCATTTTTTGAACACTGATCAGTTTATAGCAAAATGGGAGAAGACGGTTCCTCAGCGCAGTGTGTGCACCCATGGCCATACTTAGAAAGTGTTTCAGTTTTCTGAAAAGATTAAAGACTAGTTTAGTTGGCATACACTTGATACATGTCTCATAAAATGTTCACAGATGTAAACGTCTGGGAGAAAGAGGAGAGTAAACGGGTGGGAGAGTATGGGATGTGTATCAGTGTATTGGATTTGTGCATTCGGCCTTAAAGCAACAGCAGCTTTGTAACTTTTATACAAGTATTGAAATGAGTCAGTAGTCGTATGCTAGCATGTCAGATGGAGCATTACTGACTGGCTTAAACCACCAATGAGCATTTACAACAATAATAAAATAATGCATTGACATGAAAAAAATCCGTACTTAAGTACTTTTAAAAACAACTACTTCTGTACTTACTCAAGTAAAAATCAGTTTTTACAACTTTTACTTGTAACGTAGTAATATTTGACCAGTAGTATTTTACTTTTACTCAAGTAATCGAGTTGTGCACTTTGTCCACCTCTGATTAGTGGAGTTAAATAAGAGGCGATCTGGCACTGGCGTTTCTGAAATCATGCAGAGCTCGTGGCTGCTGTTTTCAGCAGGGGAGAGCAGACGCTTTTTGACCGTCTCAGTTTGTGTAAATCCACTTGGGGTTCAGAGTATTTATTTTTTCCCACATTATTTTTACACATGTCTAGTACAATTATGTGGTTTTGTTTAATTAATATAGTGTATACTTTATGCTTGATTTATCCCGAAAGAATGGAAGTGAAAACAAACTAAAATATTTTGTCAATAAATTATTATTATTATTATTACAAATAATTATTAATAAAATAATGGCATTTTTTTATCATTAAAAATACACACATTTTTGAGTTTGACAACAATCACACCACTAAATACAGCTCTACAGCATAGCTCAAAACATAATAATAATAATAATTCATAATTTCTGAACAGACTCTCAGTAATTTTTCACCCTTTTCTCATGGCTTCTCATAAGCATATAGAATATAATAGCGGCTCATTGTAACGCAGTGTTATAACACACTCCGCCTGCGCAACTGGGATTTAAACAGCGGCTGAATCTGATTGATTTATTCAGGATTACGTTTTTTTTTTCTCCACGTTTAAGGGGGGACAACAACAACCAATAAAACACAGACCTACAACATGCTCATTATACAGACTGAGAATATTAAAATATGAAAAAGCTATTTTGAAGAATACGGAAACAAGAAACCTCATTGACTTCCGTAGGGTCAAAAATACTATGAAAGTCAATGGAGGGCCATTAAGTGTTTGGATGCTATCATTCTTCAAAATATCTTCCTTTGTGTTCAACAGAAGAAAGAAACTCATACAGGGTTGGAACAACATGAGGGTGAGGAAATTACGACAATTTACATTTTTGGGTGAACTATCCCTTTAATGTATTTACCTTGTTTATCCGTTTTCCTGGGAAATTGACTTAGTTTTAATGTTAATTTGTCATCATTATTTGGTTTTAAGGAGATAAAAATGGTCCTTAACCTTGATTGACATGGGGATAAAATTCTATCACAAGATTATCATATTTTGGACGGGGTTGTCTTGGACTGGGACAACTTTTGGGGTGGTATTGTGGTGGAATGTTTACATTATTCATGTCAGAGTTGGTAATTCAAGCACTTTTTCCAGCACTTCAAAGCTCTGAATATTATCCACCAGCACTTGATGCGAAATCAGCGCTACTGCTCTCAAATGTTAGTCTGGAGCCCTGGCATGACATCTTCATAACTCAGCCTTCAGATGGATTGATCTACTGGTGTCAGTCAAAGAATGAATGATGGTTACCGCATGGGTGTAGCAGTTGGCCGCGTGCTCATAACATGTGGGCTGGTAACGGCAGTTTGCAGCCGCCCGGGTGTTCATAAACCTGAAACACAACAAACGGTGCTTTCAGAGCGGAAAACACACTTACATCTGATGTACGCTTGGAGACCTGTCTTACAATGGTGAACTATAACTTCTATTTAAACATTTATATTTCTTTATAGAAGACGTTTAAGATAATGTGTCACTACATGATTTCCACATACTCAAGTGAAATGCAATGCACAGACACCAGCTTATGACGATTTTGCAATGGTTGATGGGTTAAGCAAACTCATAACCTGCAGTGTGACCTGTACAGATGTTTTGGTTTTGCCAGGTGTGTTTGTTTGAATCCTAAACTCCTCAACGGATGCGGCAGCGATGTCAAACATGGTGGTGTCTGATGCAGTGGTGCGTGCTCATTAAACACACACACACACGCGTCCGTATCCATGCTGCATTCCCCTCTGTCCCTCCCTCCCTCCATCCATCCCTACACCCATGCAGACGAATCCCGACACTGCCGATGTTCGGAGAAGAGATATCAGACTGAGATAAACCCATCATCAGAGGAACGCAGGACTGAGTGTTAGTCAATTAGTATGCATGCAATGATATCTATGCAAAATCTGATCTCTGAATAGCGGGAGCATAGTCCATAAACATCTTTACTGGCAGGATCAGTTCCTGATCCGTGAATACAGCACGCAGAATAACAGATAATACATTACATCTATTTTATAAAGAGATCAGAGCATGCTATGAAATAAAAGCAGCAGTGACAGAGTGTAATTTAATCCGGTTTATCACTGCGAAGCTGCTCTGAATAGAAATAAAGGTGACTTGGGCTGAGCTTCACGTCAAGAATACTATAGACTCAACAAAACATTTGATCTGTAATGCATTGCCAGGCCAACAAACAAACAAAAAGTCACTGTTTGGATTTAAGTTAGCAAATGCTTAGAAGTCTATGATTGGCTCATTATTGCAGGGATTTTGGCAACAGTTCTTCCAATCCTAATTGCACATCATGGCCATCTTCCCGGATGAATGTCAAGATTCATCACGCTCGAACTGTGTAAGAATGAAGGATCATTTTCACACGTGAATCGACACCTCCGAGTCCAGACCTTCAAGTCTTTGGGATGTGCTGGAGGAGACTTCACAGAGTGCTGGACTCTTGCATTGGCAATACACGATCTGGAGCAAAAATGAATGCACCGCTTAATGCTGTGAATAAATGCTGTCATGTTATTTCCATCAATTGTCGATCCAGATCTTGTATTGACAATGCAAGCGTCCAGCACTCTGTGAAGTCTCCTCCAGCACATCCCAAAGACTTTCAATGAATGTAACATCTGGACTGTGTCGATTCAAGTGTGATTCCTCATGCTCCCTCCCAACCATTCCTTCAAAGTCTGATCCTGATGAATCTTGACATTGTAACCCTGTAAAATAGCCATGACATGGTTGTTAAAGAAATGAAAAAGCCACACTCCATCAATTAGGGTTGGAAGAACTGTTGTCAAATATAGCATGGTAGAAACAAATTATTCAATGCATTATTGATCATATAATTGATTTGGCTATTTAAATCCAAACAGCAACTTTTTGGGGGGGCCGGGGACTGTTATGCATGATCAGATCTCCAAACAGAAAGTCAATATAAACTCGTATTGGCTTGATGCACATGCGTGATCAGACCTTTACTTATTTAAGATCATGATCTCTGATTAGGGAATGCATGGAGTCAATAAAAACACATGCTCATGTGCATGCTCATTAATAATTGCATCAGGATGTCAGGATGAGGCTGATCTCAACGATACAGATGCATGGTCTGACATCTGGATATAGATGCACGATATATTCAGAATATGATTTCTGTACAAAAAAAAGGCACAATTAATGAGCAATAAACAAACAGCCAAACATAACAGACAGATCAGACAATGCGTACTGCTAACTGGCTGGCTAGCCTCTGTACTCACCTCTGGAAACTATTCACCCTCTTCATCTCGCGAATACACAAATAAAAACAGATCTGAGATCAGTAAATGAATCAGATGATGAAAATGAAGCAGATGTCCGAGGCCTGCGGCAAAATCCCCATTCACAAAAAACAATCCCAGACCGAAACAAAACGCGTCCGTGCCACCATAACACCGGCTCAAACACACCCTAAATCATCCACAAGACCGTTTCGTCACATCATTCCATCTTGTGTCGGATCCCTCTCTCTTTCTCTACCTTCGTCCCTCTTTCTGTGACTATCAAAAGCCGGAGACGGAGTTGTACGTTTTAAGGATTTTTTTTTTTTTCGGCAGACATGATTGACGGGGATTTTAACCAATGGGAGCGCGTTCGGAGTGAGGCGGTTGATGCGTTCGACCAATCATCGGCGCGAATGATATCGCTTTGTTTGACGCAACAATAGAGGGCGGGACGTATGGTGGCGAGAGTTGCTTGCCATACCTGTTTGAATGTCCTGTATTCAAAAGTCACATTGAATACAGATTACGGTTTTCTTTTGTCATTCAGTTGTAATTCAAAACGATAATCATTAAGGGTTGGCTGTAATTTAAACATAATGCGGTGAGCTGCAAAACAGCTTTTATTCCCTTATATTTCTGTGACAATGCCATTTTTCTTCTTCTCTGTATCCCCTCATGTTCTCTGTATTATCTCCTTTTTTGTACAGAATTATAATTATGCAATACGAAATGTTTTTTGGACATGCATACCCCTTCTGAGTACCATACGTAAATAAATACCATGGTAAGCCTGTATGCACGTGGTAATCATTGAGTGTTAAAATAACCATTTTAGTAGGTAATAGGCCTACTTTACCATGTAAATACAATGGTTGCCCATATGGAAATGCTTCAATTCCAAAGTATGTGGTATTACCATGTGATACCACGGTAATGCAACTTGCTTTTTTAAAAGCATAAGCCTCTGATTTCTAGCATGATATATAATTTAAAAAGTTATTTATTGGCATTGGTGGTTTAATGAAGAGCCTTTGACATCCATGGATCTTTCCATTCCACTAAAGGCTCTTTATAGTGGAAAAAAAGGTTCTTTAGATTATTGAAATGGTTCTTTTAAGAACTGAAAAATAGCTCTTCTATGACATCACAGTGAAAACCCCCTTTTAGAACCTTTATTTTTAAGAGTGAAGTTGTGTAATGTGCACTTGGCTCCTGTTTTGTAGCTGAATTTCCCCTCAGGGATGAATCAAACTAGTTGTTTTCACAGGCATCTGAACCATTCTGTTCGTGAACAAACACACGCACGCATTAAAGTGCATCCCAACCCGCATGTTGCAACTAATGCTGAAGGCAAACTTGCACAATATCAACTCGAAACAGCGTGTTTGTGTGGAGAGAGAGATTCTGTGACCAGAAGCAACATTACATAAACCAGCAGCAACGGCATTAGATGTCACTGAACTTTTACGTAAGGCTGTTAACTCGATTGAGAAGAAGTCGGTGTCATGCTTTCCTTGTTTTCCAGGAGAAACTAAACATACCTCATACCAAAAAAATTGCAGCCTGGAATTTTTAAGTACAATCAACTTGGATGTTTAAGTAATTTCAACTTAAATTGTGTTAAAATTACTTTAAAAAATGAGTTGAACATTGTATAACTTTTAAAAAAAACTTATTTTGATGAGTTAAAACAATATAAAAATATATGTTGTGATAACCTATTGATCATGTAATTTTTAACAGCATTTATTTGATCAAAAATAAGTAATGGCTGCAGAAAATTCAGCTTTGATCACAGGAATAAATTACATTAACACAATTCAGATATAAAACAGTTATTTTAAATTGTAGTAATATTTCACAATATTACTGTCTTGGCTATTTTAAAAATTAGTTGTTTTGACTTTAAAAAAGTAAGTGTTAGTGCTGCCTCAAAATTTAAGTTTAGTCAACTCAAATTTGTTACAATTTCACACTTCAAGTTGACGAAACGTCACTTTTAAGTATAATAAGAGATTATTATAGAGTTAATAATTGGGCGAGGGAGACATTAAAAGTTGCATGCATTTCAGCATATTACAAAAAAGTGGAATAGTGATGGTATTTAGATGGTAATTCAATGTTTATTTCACTGTAAATCCAAACGCTCACAATAATTAATTGGTTTGAGTAGAGCCAACTCAAATTAAACAAATTAGTTCAATCAAATTAACTTTAATGAGTATTTAGAACTTTCTTTTCTTTTGAGTTTTCAAAACGGTCCCATTTTAAGTAATCTGAATTGTTTCATTGTTTTGAGTTTTATGAACTTGTTTCTTTTCATTTAGACAAACTTAAATTTAACCGAAACTGGGCTGGGATTTCTATTTCCCAGCATGCTTTCCCACGACACTCAAAAGGGACAGTAAATGCCAAAATTAAGTGTTATATTATGTTTTTTGTTGTTGTTGCAAGATTAATGTTAAGTGGGAGATTTAGTAGTGATTAATGTTTAGTTATGCTAGAAGAGTGTCTGTTATGTTGGGGTTTTAGGGTTACCATTGGGGTGACGAGTGGAGCATGAGTTTAGGTGAGAACAGATATAAATTAAATGTATTATATTACTGTCCTCATTCTGCAAGTGCTATGCTAAAAGCTACCAAAGCATTAAACTAGTCAAGTTTCCACTACTAAAAATGAGAGATAGCATGATATTTTTAAGTTAAATGTATGGATTTTGGAGTACAAAATAAAAATCTGCAAGTTCTGCTTTCCTAAACTTTAAATTTCTTAACTTAAAAAACTTGTGGCAACTGATTGCCTAACTTTTTATTTTTGCCAACTTACTCGGGTTTACAGTGCACATGCACTTTGAAGAAATAAACACCAACTGCAAGACCTGTGATTTTTATTTTGTAGCACAAGAAGTTTAAACTGCACCAACCCAACCACGAATAAATGCGAGAGCAGTTCTGTATGGTGGATGGACAATGTGTGCTTTAGTCTCTGTAAATGCAAGATAAATCCCTACTTCTTCAGCTAAACTTCGCCTGTAATGCACACAAATAAACAGCGACAGAGGCCTTTATAGTCATGCGCATTCATGGAAATTTCAATCACTTGAACCATTTGCGTGGTAGTCAAAACCAACTCAGCCCAGCTCTTAGAAACCGGCTTTTGAGGAAGTTGAGAGGGCTAAATAAACCGGGGGATTTACACTAAGACACTAACAGGAAGGCTGATCCTTCTCTTCCTCCTTATAATCTTTCATGACGTATATCTGCACAATCAAATCTTCTGTTCCTGGCCTGTTAACATGAATGTGTGCCGTGAAGTAGTGCTAAAGAAGGCAACTCTATTTGGATCTTATAAAACATTCTATAGAACAAACTTAAAATAAACGCATCGCATGTATCAGATGGAACATCAATTTCAAATGTCCACAATGGAACTCGGAACTTTAGAATTCTGTGATTCATGACACGTTTCTGAATGATTGTTTTATACTGGATATTAGATGTTAGTTAATCAGGGATCTGCTTTGTCAATCAAGTTTTGGATGTCTTCATCTGCATATTTCTGCTCAGCTTATTGCGCCTCACCCATTCAGCTTGGCTACAGAACAACAATCAAGCTAATTTGATTAGTGTTTGGCACCGTATGTATTTGTTTCTCCTTTCATAATCACTCCAGACAAGTGACCTATAATGCCTGGTGGATCTTATGGCTTGGATTGTCCTGACATTGGTCCAGAAGGATTTAAGGTCGTCTAGAATAGATCAGAAAGTGCAATACACACACACACACACACACACACACATGTCTGGTTCACTATCTTTGAGGGGACTCTCCATAGACGTAATGGTTTTTATACCATGCATTATATCCCCCTACACTGCCCCTAAACCTACTCACTTAAAAATGTTGGGTTAAAAATAACCCAACATATTGACCCAATATGTGTAACCCAACGGTTGGGTTAAATAAATAACCCAACATTTTTTACTGTGTACCCATCTCTCTCTCTCTCTCTCTCTCTCTCTCTCTCTCTCTCTCTCTCTCTCTCTCTCTCTCTCTCACACACACACACACACACACACACACACACACACACACACACACACACACACACACACACACACACACACACACACACACACACATTATTTAGCCAACTACTTAAATCATGTTGAGCATTTTTCCATGTGTGTGCCTGTTTCATTCTGTTCACCTGTTGGTCATGAATTAACTCATTAGTTCCCTCATTTAGTCTGGACTCTGTTTGTTTAGTGCTTGTTTTCTCTGTTTATCCATCTATCCTCCATTATTCCTTGTGGATCTTAAGTAAATACTGTTTTGTGATTCTCTATCGTTGTGCGCTCATTATACAGCCACAATTACCTGACAATTGTACGATCACCATATTTACTGTAGTCTAGATATAAATGAGGAGGCAACAATCTAAACCCCCACAGTCATCGTGTTTTCAGGACATTTTAAAGTGGGATTTTGACTTGAGAAAGCGGTGACATCCAAGTAGAGGCGAGTTGTTTGTTTACTTTTTAATGAGTCTTCCCATTAAAGGCACAATATGTAAGATATTTGTATTTAAAATAACCAAAAACCACTTGCACAATGTGATGCATTTCATGCATTTGTGTGTTTGCATAAACCCAAAAGTTCATTGAGTTGTAAATCAGAGAATTTTAAATAAAGGCTTGTCCCTTGTCATTGTCGCCTATCAATGACATAATGTGCTATCCTCGGTTTCCGCTTGATGAAACATGGCAACATATGTGGACAAATGCGTGGTTATACAGCATCTAGCATGCCGCTGTCATCATGTCATCATGGATCACGATTATTCATTGGCGAGTACAGAAAATAAGATCCAAGAAACATAAACATATAGATCAACTGAGGCAAGCAGGCTTTGGGACAAACGGCGTGTGGCAAGCCGGGCGGGGCAGAGAACGGCACAAGGCCGGGGGCGTGATTGATCATGAGCTTCGGAAGCAAGGAGACGCGACAAGTGAAGGATGAGAGAGGACCAGGCCTGGACTATTTTACATAATGTTTTGTTTATGTGTGTGCTTTTACTTTTGGTGAAGTTTGAAACCGAAAGCCAGTTCCTGCTTCATTCTTCCCTGATCCTTAAACCTTGTTACACAAAGAAATAAAAAAGGATCAATATTAGCACTGTGTGTCACTGGAGCGGTACTTAAAGAGTGCATATTAGTACTGCAAAGGTACATTTTGGTAACAAAAGTGTATATATAAGTAGCATTTTTACAACAGGGATAAAGGCACACCTTAAGAAAAATGTGCTTTTCATGACTCCTATAATGTATGATATACAGAAAAATATATATGTTTGTATTGAACATTTATGGAGCAACAGAGTTTGTGTGAGAATAAATCATAAAAGTGGATTATTTTATTTAAAAATGTATGGGGTGTCTAGGGGGGCACACATGGGGTAGAAGGTTCACCAGTGTGGGGCAAAAGGCACACAGTATTGATACAAAACTTTTTAAAAAATCATTTAAAAAAGTAAAAAGCACTGAAAGAGATCCCATAATAATTGAATATAGATTTACAGTAATAACAATAAATTATATTTTATTATATGATACGATTAATATCTCATTTTTAAATCTGATAGTTTCATTATAAATATGGTGATTATCTCTCAGGTGGCCACTTAACTTAATATATGATATTTCCCATCTGAATCCAACCATGTCATGTCAACAAATGGAAAAGTCAGCGGCTGTTTATGATCATGTTAAATATGAAGCCTTTTACCCCAAACACCATACTTTTACATATTCTTCCGTTATTGCAAAACTGTTGCTTTAATTATCTTGAACAAAACTGACGAACATTAACAAGACCTTTTTAATTTTAGCGATTCTTATTTGCTACTTAAATCTACAACATTTTTAAAAACATCAAATATTAGATCAAATGAGTGCCGAATCTATTTCGCGCTGCTGTTCATGATCGCGTCAAATATCAGAAACATTTCCACGTGCATCTTGAAAAGCGGATGTTTTGGAAAGGGCTAAGGCAAGTCTTTGTGCCATTTAGTGGTTTAGAGGAGAATAAAATCAAAGAGCCTTTTACCCCGTGGAGCCTTTAGCCCTGTTGTACCCTAGTGACAGCTTTTGTACCTTTTTACTGAGAGTGAAGGCAATCATATCCAGTCATAGCGAGATGGAGGCATTGCCTCCTCTCACGAGACTTTCCTCCTTTCATTCTCAATTACCCCCCATTAAAACCCAACCAACACTTTAGGGAATCTGTTAAAAGTCAATGGGCTCAGGGGAGACGAGAGAGGCGCGGCGTCCCACTGTAACTTTATCTGATGGTTGTCGCTGTTGGACAGAGTTAGAAAAACGAGTGATTTATAACCTTTCTAATGTCACATTTTGTAATATTTTCGTTGAAATATGGACTATTTTCTCATTCAGTTGTTTTGAGGCACTGTCTCCCTTGCCTCCTCTAAGGAAATGTCTCTCTCTCTCTCTCTCTCTCTCTCTCTCTCTCTCTCTCTCTCTCTCTCTCTCTCTCTCTCTCTCTCTACAGTCAGTTTTTGTAAAATAAATATCTAGTCTAGATAAATAGATCCAGGTCACCAAACGAGCAATATTTTTCTCTCTCTCTCTCTCTCTCTCTCTCTCTCTCTCTCTCTCTCTCTCTCTCTCTCTCTCTCACTGTCTCTCTCTCTCTCTGTCTCTCTCTCCCTCTCTCTCTCTCTCTCTCTCTCTCTCTCTCTCTCTCTCTCTACAGTCAGTTTTTGTAAAATAAATATCTAGTCTAGATAAATAGATCCAGGTCACCAAACGAGCAATATTTTTCACCTTGTCTCCTAGAAGAGAAAGCTGAAATAATATCCCCGAGAGACGGACCCAGTACAAACACACTGCCTGACTGCACGCCTCCGACCTGAACACAGCGCTGAGCTCCCAGAATCCTCTCTGTCTGTCTCCCGACAGACCCTGACAGATCATCTCTCAGGACCGTCCCGGCTCAAACGTGCTCCCATGGCCCTAATTCTGTTATGGAAATCTATCCCAGATGCATTTATCCTTTTAAAGATGTCAGTTCTGTTATTCTCTTGCATTAAACAACAACACCAAGCTAGTCCTAAAAAAGTGTTCTATTCCCAATCAGAATCTCAATTAAAAACCCCATAAAATGGTTTGACGAGTATTTTTAATGATGGAACCGAAACCAAAAGTATATGCGTCTACTTTTGAATAGGCACAAGTGCTGGTGTTTTACTGTGACAGCTATCTTCTGTTAAATATTTACTCTGTGCTACGAGTCACTCAACCTTTGAAACAGATGCCGTGTGTGTTGACGATAAACTTCCACTGATATGATTGTGTCATATCACTGAAGCGAAGCTGTCAATCATTTTTATGGTGCTTTATTTGTATAAATTATGTATTATTCATTTGACTAGCTGTTTGCTCAGTTTATTTAAATAAGATAAGCTGAAATTAAGTTTTTTACTTAAATGCCATTTTACTCAATTTTATTATGTTAAATGAAATCAAATGTGTAAAATGTTAAGTTAATTTAAACCATTTGTGCTGGGACTACATGATATGCATCATTTATGCTGCACTGACTGAAACTGGGCAGTGGATTTCTAGTTCCCAGCATGCTTTGCCTATAGGGATGGACAACACGATCTCATGACAATGCGTATCAATAGTACGAGTGTGCAATCTCGTAGAATGTATACGCCAAAATTAGTTGTGCATATGCTACGCAGTTTTCCGCGTGCATATGATACGCACTTTATGGCGTGTATATATGACACGCTTTTGGGTAGGGTGAGGGTGGGGGTGTGGGGGGTTCGTACGTATAATACGCCATAAAGTGCGTATCATATGCATGCCAAAACTCAAAATTTTGGCGTATACATTCTACGAGATTGCACACTCATAGTATTGATACGCATTTTGATCAGGAGAGTACATGTTGAAAATAGGTCCTGTTGTGTGTTTTATTAAAGGGAAAGACCTGTTAAAGTTTGATGTTATATTTGACATTTAAAAGTTTTATGTTGATTTTTGAGGTTACCATTATCGTGGGTAGGCTATGCTGTTCTCAATGAGCTGTAACTGTGCTAATAACATTTTGGTAACACTTTACAATAAGGTTGTATTAGTTAATGCATTAGTTAACATGAACTAATAATGAACTGCACTTATAAAGCATTTATTTATCTTTGTTAATGTTAATTTTAACATTTACTAATGCATGAATAAAATCTTGTTAGCATTAGTTAATGCACTGTGAATTAACATGAACAGCTGTATTTTTATTAACTAACGTTAACAAAGATTAACTAATGCTGAACAGAGGTGTTGTTCATGGTTAGTTCATGTTAACTAATGTTAACTAATACAACCTTATTGTAAAGTGTTATCAACATTTTTTACTTGATAATTTCTTGCATGCTGCAAATGTAATGTGAACAAGTGCTGTGTTGACTATTAGTTTTTATAGAAATAAATAAAACAAATTAGTTTGACATAGTTCCCACAGTCTAAATATGGTCAGCATTTCTACCCCTCTATATCCTACATTATCTAGTTGGAATTATTATTTTTTTTAGTAGTCTTGACTAAATGAATGTAAGTTCATACAACAAGATTACAACAAATAATTTCAAACCAATTGGAAAAACGTGAAAAAAGTTCCTTAATTTAATTAAGTTCGTTCAACAGCTTGTTTTTTTTTTAGTGTACAATATGTACAAAAGTGAACTAAAGCACTACAGTTAAAAAGTCTACCATATTTGTAGCCAAAGTTTACACCAAGATATACTGTTCTCGCTCTGAGACACTGAGGTGTAAAAATAGCCATGGTAAGATGTAGCATGACGTAGAGCTCAGCGGCTAATAGGGTCAAGACCTCTGTGACAAAACAGCTCCAAGCGATTCAAACCTTCACAAAAACAAGCATTGATGCGTTTTATGTAAAGTCACAGTTTATCCTCTAAAGTCTAAACAACCAGCTTATGGGTAATATAATTCACAAGCCAATTTAGATCAATGAATGTAACCCGTCAACTCAGAATAGATGGACGTGGACAATGGTTTATAAACCAATCACCGGCACGGCGGAAACTTCCCAAAAGCTCCTGACCTCCATTTGACTGATTCATGGATCAATCAGGCTTCAGAAAGACTCCAAGGAAAATCTGCGTTGCTCAGAAGTTGCTCCGGAGAATTAATGACGCTGCCCGTTATGTCACATTTAAGTATTAGCTCTGCATGTCTCAGATGTTTCTCCGAAAAAACAGTCAATACACTTTAAACCCAAATAAGTTAAGTAAGCAGAACAGGCAGATTCTTACTTTGCGCTTAACTTAAAATATTTGAGTAAGCTAATTGATAGATTGAACTCTAAATTATCATGTCATCTCAATTTAAATCTTTTTTTTAGTAGTGTACACTTGGCTGGCTTTAGCTAATTAAATATACGCTAACTTACTAATTGGTGACGCAATGCTTTGATAGCATTAGAATAGCTGCTAAATGAGTATGGCATTATAATACATTTACAATATATCTGTCCTCAAACTAAGATCATGCGCCACTCGTCACAGAAACTCTTCTAAATTTAGCGATTTTTAACGGTAAAAGCCTGTAAAAATGCAACGGTCAAAAACTGGTTAACAGAACGTTTCCGGTACTATATACGGTGAATAACTGTAACAGATCTAACTACAATTTAATGTAATTTTACAGTTAAATACCGCTAAATTTACAGTTATTGGAAGTGAAAAAGCACACATCGTTGTGTAATTTACAGTGAAAAAACGTAAATTGACATTCCCAGAATTCCCAGCGTAATACTTCACATTTGATGTATTTTGGTTGAAATAACTTTTTTTGTTTTATGTTTTATGTTACATGTAATGAGGTTAAATTAATGTTAAAATGTCATGTGTGTTACCATGTTGGTGTTTAGTGTTAGTGTGCACCTTCTATATGTTAGTGTTGTCCTCCTAAAAGCTGCTTGTGATGAGATTTGATTCATCATGTGACTCTCATCTCCACTGTGATTGATGGTTGTTAGCATATATCAAAGGTACATAGCAGTTATTAATATTGGTAATTTAACATTATTTCAGTTAACGAATTACGGTTATTTGTTGTTTTGAGTGTTAGGATTTACAGTGCAGTCATGCACTGTAAAAAAAGTTTTGGTTGTCAGAATAATCCTGGTAATATACCGTAATTTTTTTTAATTTGACCATTTTACTTAAATTTACCAACTGTTGGCTGATGGACGTTCTGAGGTGTGAAATTATTTTCTGGGAAACGCACAGCAAATGTAGTTCCAGGCAGCTCTCTGGACCGCATTACAGTTCCATATCACTTTGCATAGTTGACTGTATACATTTTGCACAAAAAGTTGTTGTCAGCGCTGCCCTGACAATTTTATCAGATCGCCTATATTATAGTGTAGCAACTTAAAGGCTACACATAACACGTTTTCACTAGCGAGGTAATAACAGAGCTGTTTAGAGACGCACAGAAGTGGCCTAATTCACACTAGCTCGTATGATGTATGTATGTATGTATGTTTTTTTGGAAAGAAAAAAAACAAATCACCATTTCCACTTTCCATTTCAATTTTTGAGAAACAACTAAGACATACGAAAACCCATCATGGTAACACACAACACTAAAATAATGCTAAACAATGAAAAACTAGTCACAAGGAAATTCTTACGAATTTTCACAGTAAATTATAAGATACTTAGTTCATTTTTACTTCCAAAAATGGTACATTTAATAGTATTTTACTGTTAAATTACATGGAAAGTTCAGCATGGTAAAATCTAAAATGTTGCTGCCGTATTTTTACAAGTAAGTTCTGGTAACCAAAGCTGCTGTTTTTCCTGTAACTTTCACAGATTTAATTTTTACAGTGTATAAATGCAATCATTCAATCTTGGAAGAATCGCCTGGGACATGCAGACTTTTTTAAATCTGAGCATAGTTTGAGACATTATTAAGATTTGTTCTGAAACACTCTTAAAAATGAAGGTTCTTTATTGGCATTGATAGTTCCATAAAGAACATTTAACATCCATAGAATCTTCCTATTGCACAAAAGGTTCTTTATTGTGTAAAACAATTCTTTAGAATTTTAAAGTGTTCTTCACACTAATAAAAAGGTTCTTTTAAGAACTGTTGACTGGAAGGTTCTTTGGGGAACCATGGTTCTTTATGAAATCACTGTGAAAACCCTCTTTTGGAACCTTTATTTTTAGAGAGATCCACAAAAATTCCCATTTTAATTCTGTTCAAGAGAAACAACTGATATTTGTGTTTTGTTTTTTTTTACTCACCGTTTCTTTAGATAATCCAATCCGGACATGATTCAGTCTCGCACAGAAGTTATGAATCGTTTAAAAAGACGTTTTACACAAAATATCACACGAGAGACACAGTATTTGCATAGTTATGTACAGTAGATTAAAAAAAGATAGTGTGCGTCGTTGAGTTGTTATCAGTCCGTCTCCTTCCAGCCTGTCAGACCAAAGTACTCTTTTTCTCTGTGGCTGGCGGTTCGTAGGTGGTCACCATCTTGTTCTGGTCCCACCTGGCATTGGCGGGCGAACTCTGCATGACCACCAGCCGGATGGGAGCAGCGTTGGCATTGGGCACGGGGTCGGGTGCGTACTCCTTGGTGGGGTCTTTGCCCTGGCAGTCGTAGAGGATGCAGGAGATGAGGAAGACGAGGAGGAGGATGACATAGCTGGCGATCAGTATGATGAGGTTGAGGGTGACCGGGTCTATCTCAACATCATCTGCGATGAAGCTCATGGTTGCGGCGATGGTGGTGGGAACCTGAAGGACTGAGACGGACTGTGAGCGCTATCACAGAACATCCAGACCTGTGAGGGATTAGTTCACACAAATCCCTCTCTCATTCTGCCTGTCTCACACACACACTTATACTCACACACACACACACAGACACTGTCTCTCAGTTTCAGTCTAATGTGCTTTATTGGCATGACTAATAATTGTACATCTGTATCGCCAGAGCATTTGCAGCTTATTCTCTGTCTTTCAATCGCTCAGTTTTAATGCGTTTTGTTGGCATCCCAAATACATTTGTACTGCCAAAGCATTTGCAGATGAGATTCCAAGGGCAAAATAAAAATTGTGCACAACAATGCAATGAACATACAGTTTTTGACAAAGAAAGATAAAATGAACAGTGTTAAATAATAAAAACGGTCTGTTTCTAAAAATAGCCTACTTTAATCCACAGCAGACTTCTTACCCGTAGCGTATACAACAAGACTGGATAAAAAAATCAGGATACAGGCGTGCCAAATATAATCAAACAATTTCTGTTTTAATGCTTTTGAAAGAAGTCTCTTCTGCTCACCAATAATATTCTGAAATATTATTACTATTTGACTTACTATTGAATGTTCAGCATCATTACTTCAATCTTCAGTGCATGATCCTTCAGAAATCATTTTAATATGATAATTTGATGCATTTCTTATTGTTATCAGTGTTGAAAACAGCTGTGCTGATGTAAAAGATATAGAAATTATACTGTTAAATGAATGAATTAAGTAAAATATTGTTCATTTACATATACCTAATGTAGCTGCCTGTTCGAAATGAGTGCTTTTCCTTTTATTTTTTGATCTAAAATGATCCTGTTCTGTCTCCTCCTCTTCCCTTTTGCATTGTAACTGAATGGGAGAGATTGTCAAGGTAAAAGGTAATTCACTCAAAGAGGCTGCTTATTTGTTCTTTTGTATCAGAAATAAAAGATCCAGCGAAACTGCCGCCTGCTGTCCGATGTCTCCACAAATCTAGGCAGAATAAAGTATCTCATAACTGGAGTCGCTGGCTGCGCATCATGCTTGGCATCGCGAGCCACTGGTTACATGTAGTGCCATGACCCGGATAGGAGTTTAGCGGGGTGAGTGGGACGGACATAAGCCAGTAAGAGCTGTGCGTGTAAACCTCACTCCCCTGACCTCGAGGCATGCTCGCGACTGACTCTAACGGCTGAGGTCTTTAGCCTCCTTGTTAGAGTGCCTGCCTCCCACGCCGGAGACCCCGGTTTGAATCCCACTCAAAGCGGGTCAAGTAGGACCGGTTACATTTGGTGCCGTGACCCGGACGAGAGTGTGGTTAAGGGGGTGAGTGTGACGGACATAGGCCAGTAAGAGCTGTGCGGGTAAACCTCATTCCCCTGTCCTCAAAAGGAACGCTAGCGACTGACGCTGTGGTCTTTAGCCTCCTTGCTAGAATGTACGCCTCACGGCAGAGACCACGATTCAAATCCTGCTCGGAGTGGGTCAAGTAGGACCGGTTACATTTGGTTCCGTGACCCGGATAGGAGTGAGGTTTGGGGGGTGAGTGTGACGGACATAGGCCAGAAAGAGCTGTGCGGGTAAACCTCATTCCCCTGTCAGCAAGAGGCACGCTAACCTCATTGCTAGAATGCACGCCTCCCACGGCAGAGACCATGATTTGAATCCTACCCGGGATGGGTCAAGAAGGACCGGTTACATTTGGTGCCGTGACCCGGATGGGAGTGTGGTTAAGGGGGCGAGTGTGACGGACATAGGCCAGAAAGAGCTGTGCATGTAAACCTTATTCCCCTGTCCTCAAAAGGAACGCTAGCGACTGACGCTGTGGTCTTTAGCCTCCTTGCTAGAATGTACGCCTCCCACGGCAGAGACCACGATTCAAATCCTGCTCGGAGTGGGTCAAGTAGGACCGGTTACATTTGGTGCCGTGACCCGGATAGGAGTGAGGTTTGGGGGGTGAGTGTGACGGAGGACAGTAAGCGCTGTGAATGTAAACCTTGCTCCCCTGTGGGATAGTGCACCTCAAGAAGCGCACTAGCGACTGACGCTAGGGGCTGTGGTCTTTAGAGTCCTTTTTAGAGTCCCGTCTCCTTTGCCGGACACCCGGTTCGAATCCCGCTCAGAGCGGGGTCAACTAGGACCGTTTACACTGAATAAAAGTTTTGTGGAAATCTTTTGTAACATTATACATTTCTTTACTGTCATTTTCAATCCATTTAATGCATCCTTGCTGAATAAAAGTATTAATTTAATTTGAAAAACTTAAGTCACACTTGAAATGTCTGAACGTCATTGCATTGAATAAATTATTAAAGCAAAATGTTCAGGGAAAGCATCTGACATGTTTGTCAGGAAATGCTAAAACAATAGATATAGGTTGACTCTGAAATCACCTCTCAAACCCAATATTACCTACCTTAGTCCACTAATACAGTTCACTTGAAGGAGCGAATGTAAACGCGTGAGTGAATTCGGACCGCAGTTGAGTGTCGATTGGACACTCGTTATTGTGTTGTGTAACTCAATGGCCAAATGCATAAAAAGGTTACCATTTTTAGTTGAAAATGGTGTCATGTATACAGCCCCTAAATATCATGCAAGTAAGAGTATATTTGCATTCATAGAAAAAAAATAAAGGTTTCTTTATTGGCATCAATAGTTCCATAAGGAACATAATTTAAGATGGAATCTTTACATTCCAAAAAGAATTCTTCTTAAATAATGGTTTATTTTGGAAACCAAAAAGGATTCTTCTATGACACCACGGTGAAATCTCTACCATTCTCGATACTTCATTTTTAAGAGTACATGCATTCATGGATTAATTTAATTGTTTTTCTATCACTGACTGGTGGTGACTTCAGAAAAACATAAATGCAGTTTGAAATCTATTGGTTTTGTCTCTATTGTTCTTTGTGCTTAGTTTTTTTAAGACACACCGTATGTGTGTGTGTGTGTGTGTGTGTGTGTGTGTGTGTGTGTGTGTGTGTGTGTGTGTGTGTGTGTGTGTGTGTGTCTGTGTGTCTGTGTGTGTGTGTGTGTGTAGTGTAATCCTAATCTTGATTGTGAGAAGAGATTGAACCATCTGTTTCAGCAGCGTTCACTATAATCTATCACATCATGTAAGACAGAGAAAGACACACCACTGAGACAATGTTATCCTAAATGAAGAATATAAAAATAAAACAGAAATGGAAAAACTGAGTCTAAACTAAAGGCTCCAAAATGCACAAAAAATAACACTAAATCTAGAATTGAACCGAAAATCTAGAAAACACTAAAAACATACCAATAAAACCCCAATCACTATACATTTCCCCATAACTGAGTTGAGCTTTTGATATGGTCAAAATAATGTTTAATTAAACATACTTTAATTTAATTAAACATACTTTTACAAAATAAAAAACATACTAAAAAATGATAACTTGATGGATAAAAATGCCATCTCTGCGTTGCTTTTAAAACATTTAAAATAACTTGGTTTTCGCCATCTCTAAAAACCCAAGCCGATGTTGATTCTTGTTTTATTACGAGCTCAGTCTCATTCTTTTTTTGCCAGCAGACTCTCTTTTTTTTGGCAATTGTTTAAAACAGGTGATGCACCATGTTGACCTTTCTCACTCATTATTATGACTACCCTCTGTCACTCCAACGTGATCTCATGGAAATACGTGAGTATTTTTACGTTAAGTGTGATTCTACTACACGTACATTTACTTACGTTTTCACACACAATAAAACGTACAATACTGACTTATTAACAGAACTAAAATGTACAATATTGACGTATTGACAGCACTAAAAAGTAAATTATCTACGTATCCAAGTGTGAACGTGTAAGTTACCAGCCATCGGCTCCCATGCATTAATATCAAAATCGTGGCATTAATATTGTTTATTTTATATCCAATAGTCACATCAATACATGTTTTCAGTCGCATTTATTAAATGCATTTTACTAAGTTAATCTACCTAATATAAAATAACAGAAATATAAAATACCATTTTGCTCTGTTCGTGACTTCTGCTACAAACTCATTTCGGATGACTAGATAATGTTAAAAGAAGACTGCATTTTAAAACCTTAAGATGAATAACATTCTTGCCAACCATGTTGTAGTATTTAGTGTGTGTGTGTGTGTGTGTGTGTGTGTGTGTCTGTGTGTCTGTGTGTGTGTGTACACGCGCAGGGCTCCTCAATTCACAAAACACAACACTTTATTCATTCGCTGTAATCCAAATCGTTAGAATCCATATGTTTGCGAGAAACAAATACAAATTGAGCTCTTTATCCAGTGATCTTCATCTCCATTAGCCTTCCATTAGTCTTCATCTTCTCAGTAGCGCGACAGTAAACATCAAATCTCGCGTTGTGAATTCAAATTCAAAAAACGCGCCCTCATGAAGCGTTGATTTACGGCAGTGGCATCAATCGCTCATTGGCTCTCGCCTGCTTCGTCACAGATTTTGACATGACGTGTTTCAGTCGATTTGTATTTGAAATGGGAAACGCGCAACTTCACGGAGAGAAGCCGGATTAATATTTTCATTGCTCTGTACCTCATACAAAACTATTATGTACCACCAGAGAGGACTGGGCCTGCAACACATCTTCATTTGAACTACTTTTGGTACCGCTTTTGACATTTTTGCAATAAATCAATGATCGTGATTACACTGGTCTGTCTGTTATGCTTTTATTTATAACAGTACATTGTTTTAATAAATGCTAATGGGTAGGTTTAGGGGTAGGTGTAGGATTAGCCGTTCAAAATATTTGTTTAATGCTATATTGTTACCAAAATCGTCATTTTCCAACGTTTTACCTTTTATTTTCTTTATATTCTGTATTAAATTGGTATGTTTAGGTTTAGGCTAGTGTTAAGTGATATTACATTAATCAATAAAATGGTCAAAGGGAAATTATATAGATATATTTATAGTATAAAAAAAAATAAAAAAAATGTTTTTACCAGTATAAAGTTTTGTATTCTTAAAAAAAAAAAAGATTTCATGATGGATTCGTAAATATTTTACGTTTTTTAGCTGTAAAAATGTAATAATACTACGTTTAAATGTTGCAAATACATCTATATTCTACATTTTAGCACTTCTCCAAACGTACTAAGACGTACGTTTTGTCTCTTTGAAAGTAACGTATTAATACCTACGTATTGACGATGAGACCAGGCTGGTCACTCACACACCAGACACGCGTCAAAGTAGCCGGAAAAACTTTGATCTATTAATGGATATGATGAGTGGCGCATGTACGCAGTTGCCCATGAAAACCATCCTGTCAGGTCTAAAGTATAAACACTTATAATAGGCTTACCATAGTGAATCAGGGTAAGACAAAAAATACATTTTGGAAGAAGGATTGATCATGTATTGACTCATTATTAAAATGTGGTTAACTTTGAACAAAAAAAGACATGCATTTTTGAAAATCATTTCAAAGTTCAGGGTAGTTATAGAGTTAGTTCACCAAACAAACAAAAAAAAGCCATCCTAGGTGTATATGACATTCTTCTTTCAGTCAAACTCAATCAAGAGTTATATTAAAAAATATCCTGGCTCTTCCATAGCTTTATAATAGGAGTGAGATTTTGATAAAAAGGTGCATCTCTCCATCATAAAAGTAATCCATATGGCTCGAGTCTACCCTTCCGCCAGAACAAGACTTGCGTATGGCCTCTTCCAGAAGGCAGAGATTATAGTTTACATTTTTTTACTAACTATCCCTTTTAAGTTAAGGGGGAAACAAACTGAGCATAAATGATGCATATTACCAATGCAAGCCCTTTCAAGCAGACCAAATCTGAAAGAGAGCAAGAGAGAAACATGAATCTACAGATCAACCGTCTATCAGAACGCACCCATGAAATTTGTATGCAAGACATGAATAATTCACTCATTCCTAAAGAGGCTCTTTCGCCATGACAGATAATTTTCAGTGCAGTATCTCTTTTTGAGCAGCTGAGGGCAGAAGTGCTCCAGACTGAAAACAGGCCTCACTCTTTAAGAGCACAAACTTTGACCCATTTGCATCTCATGTGAACAGACATACAGCTTTATGCTCTTATATTGTTCATGATGCTGCATTGAAAATAAACTGCATTTATGAAATGAACACATTCAGATTTTTTAGATGCAAAACCCACATGACATTCCAACTGCTTAGTAAGGTAAGAGCACAGACACAGCTGGACGACACACATGCTGAACTTTAATACTGAGACAGAGGTTTAATCAGTTTTAACATTTAATACACTTTTAATAGTGATTAAAAAAACTAAATGCCCTGATCTCTCTCAGCCAGAGGAACAGATTGATGCCATCGTTCATTCTGCTGACATTATGAAACTGATAAGTGAAAAACTCGGAGATACAGCGGCACCACAACATCTGTGCATGCATTTTGAGATTGCAAGCTGTTTTTCAGCCAGTCAGACTTTTATATAATGAATAAGCAGGAATTATGTGTTTTATGCATTATCAGTTTGTGTATTCAGAGGTGCGGGGGGAGTCTGTCCTGTCTGTGTGGATGCAGAAGTGGTGCCAAACTGTCCAGAAAGAGAGACGGCAAACATTTTACCTCCCGGTTCCAGGATCATGTTTGATAAAGTCAGAATTCCGACGTAATGTTTGACTGACATACATAAACAAAGTTTATCATGTTTATTCCTGTTCCTGCATCCACATGTTGCATATTTACCCTGGAGGAGAATACGTTTTTGACTGGCCATTCCCTGAATTGTTCCCATGACAGATTTTCTTATTTGCACAGAGTGGCCATAAGGCAATTTCACAATAGTAGATAGTTTTGCAAAGTAATTTGTTAATAGCGAGAGTATAGTTCATTCAGTTCTGATTCAATAAATCAGTCAATTTGGATCTGAAATAAATTATTTTGTGAATTGCAAATAAATAGTTAGTTCTATTCAATGAATCGGTTAAATCGGATCTCAAAGCGGTTTGAATGATTGCTTTGTGAATCCCAAAATAATTATTAATTCTAGTAAGTTCTATTAAAAGAATCCCTTAAAGGGGTGATGAATTGAGAAATCAACTTTCCCTTGAGCCTTTGATATGTTAAAGGTCATGGTAATATAAGTTTCAGAGCAGAAAACTTCCTTGTTAGTCAAAGAAAAGCTTTTATTGACACCAGGCCCAGCAAATGCGAGCTCTCAGATATACACTGATCTATGACGTCATTGGAGGGGGAAACCCCGCCTCTACAGATAAATGTTTACGCCTGCTTCTGTAGCCCCGCCCACCGACTCGTGGAGCTAAATTGTGCTAATCGCTATAATGAAGACAGCAAGATAATCGTTTGTAAACAAGACACAGGTCCAGACTGGATTTGCAGACATGTTGAGATTAAAACACAATGCTGTGCCTTCTATACTGGATCCGACAGGAATGGTGCAACACACTTATGTGAGTAAAACATGTTTTTATATGTGATATTATTGCATTGTTACAGATTGTTAGGATTATGTGTAATTTAGCACGCTTTCACATCCTGGAGAATCCTTTATTTGTTGGTTCATTGCGATTCAGACTCGGACATGTATGGGCCAGGGCTTGCAAAGCCCAACTTCCCGGGGTGTTTCCCAGACGGGCGGTACATTTTTAATAGTGAAATAACATACATTTCTTGGTCTGCATTGTTCACTCTCCTGGCTTGATATTTGAAGAGCGTGTGCCCTCGCGTGAGTGTGTGTGTGTGCGGTTAGCGCTTTTATACACCAATTGGGTGGATGAGAGATAAATCTTTGTGTTTGTTTGATAAATACGGTTTGAGAGACCTGTGAGAATCTTTCCGGTTGCTGCTTTCAAAACAATCTCTGACGTGAACTGACAGAGAAGCTGAAGCTCATTAAACATGCAAATCTTATCCAATCCTAGCCATGGACATTTCCTGCCAAGTCTTCAGTGCGGCACGCCCATCAAAACCCAGCGTTCAGGAGAAAGCCTCAAAACCAGTGTAGAAAAGCTTATTACTGATTCATTATGATGTTTCTGAATGTAAAAACCACACAAACGTCATAAGTTGACCTCAGACAACAGTATTAAAAAAAATGAAAAAGCCAGTTCATGACACATTTAAATCGGATCACAACGCAGATTGAATGATTGCTTTGTGAATCCCAAAAACATTATTCCTTTGAATCGGTTAAATCGTTTTTCAAAGTGGTCTGAATGATTGTCTTGTGAATCACAAAAACATTATTCCTTTTGATGAATCAGCCAAATCGGTTCACAGAACAGCCTGGATGACTCCTTTTACACTTTTACAATTATGAATTTGCATAAAATATGTATGATATGACGATATTTCCCATGCAAAAAACAGTAATCACTGGCTGTGCTCAGAAAGGCCAGCTGCAAATGAGGTCAAAACTGAAACTGAGCTTTGCATTCGAACATTTGACATGCATGTGGCGCAGGGTAATGCTGTAGCGTGACAGTTTTTTTTTTCTCCCCAGAGTTCAATGAGTGGGGAACATTGACAAAAGAGTCTTGAGACCCTTAGACATAATTTTATTTCCCTGAAGTTCATCAGGTCAGAGACGGACTTTCTCAATGCCTTTGGAAGCACTGCAGAGGTTTACGCTGGAGGACATTCTGCAATCGGTGCGATAAACCAAGAATAAGCATATCAAGGGTCTGCCAAACTGAAATTCTGTAGTTTAATCCAATTTCACTCTAATAAAGACCCCAGAAACTACATTTGGAAGCTTTATTGGAAGAAACAGGACAACAACTTCTTCAGTTTGCTTGTAGAGTTCTGTTCAGTTTACAGAAACATGAACTGGCAGAGATTTCCAAATGAACTTAATGCTGCGTGAACGCTCATATTAAGTCTTGTATTGAAAAGATCTGTTTGTATTCCTGCGCTGTGAGGCATGGCTGTAAGAGAGAAGATGTCGCAGTTGTTGGCTTTGTGTGTGTGTGTGTGTGTGTGTGTGTGTGTGTGGACTGGTAATCCCTACGGTGTGGGGACAAAACGGTGTCCCCACAAAGATGGCAATATCCAAAATCTTTGTCCTTGTGGGGACATTTTTTGGTCCCCATGAGGAAAACATCTTATAAATCACACTAAGTGATGTTTTTTGAAAAAGTAAAAATGCAGCATGTCTCCTGTGATGGGTAGGTTTAGGGGCAGGGGCAGTGTGTGTGTGTGTGTGTGTGTGTGTGTGTGTGTGTGTGTGTGTGTGTGTGTGTGTGTGTGTGTGTGTGTGTGTGTGTGTGTGTGTGTGTGTGTGTGTGTGTGAAGGGGCAGGGGCAGTGTAGAGGATAGAAAATACGGTTTGTACAGTATAAAATGCATTACGCCTATGGAATGTCCCCATAAAACATGGAAACACAACATGTGTGTGTGTGTGTGTGTGTGTGTGTGTGTGTGTGTGTGTGTGTGTGTGTGTACTGCTCTGAGTGTGTGTGTACGCAGAGCCTATTTATTCTGAACTGCGGAGACGGGTCCATTAGACATGGACAGCGAAACTAATTTGATTATGACAGAGAGAGACACTCACACACACATGGAGACTGAACTTCACACCACTGCCAGTGTGTGTGTGTGTGTGTGTATGTGTGTACAAGCCTATAAGTCAATACAGTTCATATCCAAATCTCTCATATTTACCATATGGTACTTTATACTGTACTTACAGGGACAATTCACCAAAAATTATATTTCTACAAGAATAAATGTTTCTGTTGAATTTGATTCTTTTTTACTTTCTTGGTCTACTCAGCCTATATTTCTCCAGACAATTTCATTTGGCTACTCGTCTAAAAACTAAACAAAATTACACAGGTGCAGGGACGACGTTTATGGGGGGGATTGGGGAGGGGGAGGTAACCCCCCCAATATTCAAATCCATCAGTTACAACACTTCAAAAATGAATAAAAAAATAAAAACAGGCAGCATACCAATGCTCAAACCAAATCTACGCCCTTGAGGTGCATTTAAAGGGATAGCTCACCCAAAAATGAAAATTAGCCCATGATTTACTCTAGTTGCTCTTTCCATAAAAAGTGCATCTGCCCATCAAATGCTCCACGCAGCTCCGGGGTGTTTATAAAGGCCTTCTGAAGTGAATCAACGCGTTTGTGTAAGATAAATGTCCATATTTAAAACTTTATCATGTAAACTTTCGGCCGACCGCTTCCCTGTTCAATTTATGGAAAGATTGTTGAAAGTCCCCCTGCCGACCGAAAGACTAGCGCGACCAGGTAGGCTCGTCATGACGTCACGTACACATCTTGAGTTTCACTTTCAACACTTTTCCTCGGAACAAGGTCAGCCGAAACTTTACATGATAAAGTTAAACAATTTTCTTACACAAACACGTTGATTCGCTTTTTATGGACTTCAAAAACAGAGCAACTATTACTGCAATTCTAATAGTTGGATTAACCTGGCATTTTGTAATATAACTCCGATTTTATCCGTCTGAAAGAAGAATGTTATACACACCTAGGATGACTTGAGGGTGAGTAAATCATGGGCAAATTTTCATTTTCGGGTGAACTAACCCTTTAACTTACATTGATTTCTGATTCATATGAATCAGTAAAATGGGTGTGCAAAGCAAAGATGGTCTTTCATTCTAGTCGATTCTTTTCAACGAGGCCAAAGTGGATAGCAAAGCGGCCTGAACGATTATTTTGTGATTTTAAAAAACGCATTCAGACCACTTTGCGCACAGATTTGACTGATTAATTGGGGGAAAAACAGCTAGGATGAAGGATTCTTTTGCAATTTGTCACCACTCACAAAAGAACAAGAATTTTTTTTTTTTTAAATGATTAGTTCAGATCACTTTGAAAAGTGGTCTGAACAAAACGATTCATGAATCGCACTCGAGACCCTTTTGCAGTCACTTTGTAGGCCAACCGGCATCACACTGGTTGACAAAAACCCAATTTCTCATATGCTTTTGGATTATCGCAAATAATACGCTCTGTGATCCACAAAAAACATACGTTACTTATCACAGATATCATTTTGAATCCTAAATGCAGATGCCAGAAGTAAAAAGCTAAAGGTCGGCTATAAACGGACTACACCACGGTCACTCGACTTCCGATCACTAAGCTTCCAACAACTTTTTTTTTATTTTGTTTTTTTCCTAGAACGTTTAGACTAGTTCATAAGAGCACGATTATGAGCATAATGAGGCTGTGAAAGTAGACTAAGCTCACCTTTTAGGCGTGATGATGTTTAATCTCCCCGACAGCCTCTGAGACCCAATCGCCACTTGTAAACTGTAAAACCGCCTTTTTCAAGACACAACAGCTATGTCGTCGAATAAAACGTGAAAGTGTCTTGAGCTTGTGTTCACCACAGACCTTATTTTCAGCCATTTAAACAAAATCCCATTTTTAAAAAAAATTACTCGGTTACTAAAGTAGCCTCGCCGCTAGAAAAAAAGGCTTCAGTTATCTGACAAAAGGGTTTTTCCGCATCCTTTTTTTAAAATCATGAAATGGGCACGGCCATATTGCTATATAAGCAGGCAGTCTGCCAAAGGATCTCAGATCAGTTCGACAAGAGAGGTGGATGCCTAAAACCATGCGCTCGGACATAAGTCGAGATGAGCTTGTGAGCATTCAGCTCAGCCTAGAAGATGTCTGCACTATACCCTTAAAAATAAAGGTGCCAGGAAGAACCAAAAAGGGGTTTTCGCAGTGATGCCACAGAAGAACCGTTTTGGGTTCCCTGACGAACCATTTTGTGAAAGGTTCTTTTAAAGAACCGAACCATTTTATGCCGATCATCCTTGCTGTTAAATCTGGTGAAAGAGGACGCGAGGACCAGCCACTGAACAGATATCGCAAAGTAATCACAGCTCCCTTTGCCAGTCAATCCCATTGGTGCGGAGGATACGAGACTTGTTGCTCCTTATCAAGGTGGAAACCACAGCTGAAGCCCGGGGGTCTTCGAATGAATTGATATGAGTAACCTCATTTTATTATCCCCGCAACCATTCTGAAATTCCCGGGGATGGCTTCCTAGGCCCCGGCCCGCGTAGCAGAGCGTTGGAGCGGTTCGAGTGAGAGGCCGCTGTGTAACGATTAGAATGTACATTTCCTGGAGAAAATGTGAAGTTGTGCTTGCAATGGCAAAAAAACACGACTAGCATGTTGCCTTCCCCATGCCTCTATAGGTTGTTAGCATGATGTTAACACAATGTTAACATTATTAGCATTTTGCTAGCACAATGATAACATTATTAACATTTTGATAGCTTTATGCTAACACGATTACCATAATATTAGCATAGTGTTAACATGGTTAGCATTTAGTTAGCATTATTAGCTAACACGATTAGCATTTTTCTAGCATTATGTTAACACGAATAACATTTTGCTAGCATGATTAACATAATGTTAACAATGTTAACACAATTACCATAATGTTAACATAATGTTAACATGATTAGCATTTAGTTAGCATGATTAGTTAACATGATTAGTATTTTGATAGCATGAGTAGCTAACACAAATAACATGTTTGTTAGCATGATGTTAACACGAATAGCATGTTTCTAGCATAATGATTAGCATTAAGTTAACAATGTTAGCATTATGTTAGCATGATTAGCATTTAGTTAACATAATGTTAACATCATTAGCATTTAGTTAGTATTATTAGTTGACACGATTATCATTTTGCTAGCATTATTAATATGAATAACATGTTACTAGCATGATAATAACATGAATAGAATGTTGTTAACATGATGTTACCATGATTAGCATTATGTTAACATAATGATAACATGATTAGCATTTAGTTAGCATGATTATCGAAAATAGTTAACATTTTGTTATCATTATGCTAAAACAAATAGCATAATGTTAACATAATGATAACACGATTCACATGTTGTTTAAATAATGCTAACATGGTTAGCATGTTTACATAACATGATTATCATATAGTTATTATGATGCTAACAAAATTAGCATGTTGGTTACATAATGCTAACACAATTAACATGTTGATAACATTAATGTTAACACGATTAACATAATGTTAGCATAATGTTAACACAATTCAAATGTTGCTAGCATGATGTTAACATGATTCACATGTAGTTAGCATGAATTAGCTAACATGATTAGCCTGTTGTTAACATGAGATTGCGCTGCATTTGCTGAGCGCTTACAGCACAGTGTTTGTTATTGTGTTTAGAACTGGGGACTTCCTTTGCTGCAGGGGGGATGAGGCATGCGGGAAATAGACTGGCATTAGCTCACACAGCTCTGCGATTCCATTGTTTCCTTATCTTATGCCTGAGAGAAAGAGAATGGTGGAGAACGAGGGGAGGAGCCGCTTTCTAGAGCACGTGGTCTGTAGAGGTGAGAGTGAGGCTCTCCTAGTGAGACATTTTAAAACCAAAGCAGGTGAAAAATGATCTTCAAGAGAGAATAGTTATATGAGTCCTACCCGATAGTGATAGGGGAGAACGTCATACATTAGTGAAATTAGCTAACCTTATCGTTTCTTTGTCTCTTTAAAAGAGAAAGAGGACAGTGGAGAAACGGCTTGTGAACGCAGCGAGGCGTAGTGAGAGCGTTTATCTTCAATGGAGGGCTTGCGGCAAGTGACACGCTCAGGGGTTCGACGTTTTACAACAAACGCCAGTGAAATAATGCTCTTTAGAGAGAAATATAATCCCACCTGATAGTTATAGGGGAGGACGTCATGTCATAGAGCTGTCAGTGCTGTATTCAGCTGAGCACTGTTGTACTCGCAGCACTGGGAATCCCCTGCTGCAGGAAGAGTGAGACACGTGGGGTACTGATCAACGTGAGCTCATTTAGTCCCGTTCACTCGGCCCAGTGACCCCTTGTTTCTTCATCTCAGCTAAACGAGCGTCACTCTCAGAGATGCATCGGAAGCTATCGCCGGATGCAGGCATGGGATGCAGCCGAATCAGCTCGCTGCAGAGCACCAGTCTGTCAGTTTGATAGCTGGAAGGAAAATTAATCTGAGATCCTATGGCAGATTGCCCGCTTAAATAGCCAGATGGCCCCACCTATTTCAGCGGGCTCTGGTGGGCTTCATCGCCATAGGCTTGCCTCGCCATTGGTTCGAACACCTTTCACTGCACGAACCAATGGCTTCAGTTATTAAAGAAAAAGGAGTTTTCCCCATAGGCGTCTAGCGACGCAGTACGAGTGAAGTATCGAAAGGGAACCCACTGCTACAGTGGTGAATGATAGCCTGGATGCCAGCCGAATTTAGCCCCGCCCACAAATTTTTTGGCTCGGGCAATTCGGTCTGGACTCGATCCATAGAGGAGTAATTATGCCTGAACAGAAACTGTTCGGACCAATGAAATTGTCAGGGCGGGCTTTAGACGATGATGGACAGATGATCAACAGTAACGTAATCATCCACGTCATCAAAGGCGCTTGGGTTGAATTTGCTCTTATCCTAAACGGAGAACTTGTTCGTATATGCATTCACCTTCACTATTTCTCTCAGAAACGATGATCGTGTTGGTAAGTACTCTGTGTATCCTTAAATTCTTTTTTTACAGCACTGGCAAAGATCATTTACATCATTTTCGGTTGAAACACGCCCCATAATCAAAGCTCAATGGAGCAGTATCAGACTCATATTCTGACTAGAGTTGAGTATGGCCACGCCAGGCTAGGTGAATGAGAGAATAGGCAACAATCAGTGTTAATTTTGACAGCAAATTTTGATTTAGTTTTAGTCATAGTCTTTTGACTAAAATGCCATTTAGTTTTTAGTTATTTTAGCTGAATTTTTACCTGAATTTAGATTAGTTTTAGTCGATGAGAGAATAGGCAACAATCAGTGTTAATTTTGACAGCAAATTTTGATTTAGTTTTAGTCATAGTCTTTTGACTAAAATGCCATTTAGTTTTAGTCATATTTTACCTGAATTTGCTTTAGTTTTAGTCTAGTTTTAGTCGACTAAATATTGTTAGATTTTAGTCGACTAAATCTACAGTAGGATTATTAGGAACACCATTAGTTAACATTTATTTAATTTCAAGTACTGGAGATTTTTTTATGGTATTAGTTAACTATTATAACCCTGATACTGAATAATATGTGTCAAATACTGGTCTTTCCTACTGACTATAAATTAAATGGGAATGAAATGAAATATAGTTTAATATGTAACCAAAAACAAATATATAATGCATGACTTTTAATTATAAACAAGCTCGAAATACACCGGGACTCTTATTTTGAAACGCCTTATTATTGCAGTTGCAGCTGCTTTTTCAAGTTCAGATGAGGGAGATAAAATATGCATGGTTACAACCGTCTAAAACATATTACTATATAAACATCGTAAAGTAAACATTGTCATTATTCATCAGCATTGATTCATAAACAATTGCCTGTTATAAATGTGTGTTATTGATTGATTGAGCCGCTCTGAAGCGCTGGATTGGAGATGCGTGAGCCAGAAGCTCAACAGCTCCGTGTTTTCCCGAGATTAGATCCGCACGTTACAACTCAAATGTGCGCATCTGTTACACAGGACATCAGTTCTGACCGGATCTCTTCCCTAATCGTCTCTCCCTGACATGTTCGTCTCATTTTTATTCGTTAACGAAAATGACAGTAGACTTTCGTCATAGTTTTTATCATGCAACACTAGTTTTTATTTAGTTATCGTCTCGTTTTCGGCCAGTGAAAAAAGGTCGTTGACGAAAATTATGACAAATTATTCGGCTACAATAAATATATATTTTTAGTGTTCCCATTTGCCCAAATAACAAAAAGAAAAACGCCACAATAGTGTTTTCACAACTTTCAAAAAGAGGAACAGAAAAGAGCTATTGGCAAGCAGAAGAGAGAAAGACGTCAATTTTTACCATCTAACACAGATCCTTATTAGATTTTTGTGATTTGATGCAAAGGTAATATATAGTGTTATAAATGCACATAATTAAAAAAGATGTATGCAGGATGTATAATGCTGTTGGCCTTTAAATAGGATCACCACAGTCAAAAAAGTTCATTCATGCATCGTTTAGCAACTTCGGTCTGAACCTCGGACAAACCACAATGGGAGACAGGTAAGCTAACCTGTTTTTTATATGAATTATGTGCTGTGATATATTTGATTTGACAAAACTCCACAGACCTGTGAATGACTGTTTTTTTTTTTTGTCAAAGGCCAAGGCTTGTGTGAAGCAAACCTGCGTTGGTGAGCGAGTCACTGGGCTCAGATTCAGATCATCGATCGCTCCTCGGCTGGCGTTAGGACCGTCTGTGAGGTGTCTGGGAACCCTTTCCTTCCTGAGGGCTGCAGTGTTTGTGTTAGACCAGCCGAAAGCCCTTCTTTTGGGTGTGGGAACCGACTCCTCCCTGCACTCAACATTTCCTCTAGTCAAGGACTAAACGTCCGAAGCACAGACCGATCTGAGCCGCCACATTCAACGCGCATGTGTAAGAAAAACACATTTTACACATCATACAGAAATGTAATTAAGAAATGCATATGTTCACAGATAATATTTTATATAGACAGGTTCATTCCTGGGATTCGGTGGTTCCCCAGTAAAGATCACGATGACAGCCAGCATTTTGAACGACCACATCACCATTTTTATCCCCAGGCAGGTGTATCATAGCCTGGATGCCAGCCGAATTTAGCCCCTCTCACAAATTTTTTTTGCACGGGCAATTCGGTCTGGACTCAATCCATAGAGGAGTAATTATGCCTGAACAGAAACTGTTCGGACCAATGAAATTGTCAGGGCGGGCTTTAGACGATGATGGACAGATGATCAACAGTAACGTAATCATCCACGTCATCAAAGGCGCTTTGGGTTGAATTTGCTCTTATCCTAAACGGAGAACTTGTTCGTATATGCATTCACCTTCACTATTTCACTCAGAAACGATGATCGTGTTGGTGAGTACTCCGTGTATCCTTAAATTCTTTTTTACAACACTTGCAAAGATCATTTACACTCATCTTTTTCTTGTAACGTTACTTAATCCAGTGCGCGTGCAGACAGGGTTGCCATGTTTTTTTGCAATGTTGCGCACAATTGCTACTCAAAACTATAGCCAAAAACAATAGCTTTCCGTGGGTTCTCTGGAAAAAATTGCGTTTGGTTGGCAAAATATGTTATTTTGGCAAGGTTGCCTGCTAAAATTCGCATTCCTGGGTCTATATATCACATAATTGGGGTCGCTTCAACCCGCGGACATGGAGAACAACCCGCGGGAAAAACACGGACTTGGCAACAGTGCAGTTGAGTTCTGTTGACATTTGACAACTAACGTTACGCGTCGCTCCGTTGCTCTGATTGGTTGTAGGTCTATCCAATTGAGGTCTTTCCTGGTTCGGTTGAAACACGCCCCATAATCAAAGCTCAATGGAGCGGTATCAGACTCATATTCTGACTAGAGTTGAGTGTGACCACGTCAGGCTAGGTGTATCCCTTTTTTATGATAAATACAACACTCCTGCCACTTTTTTTACATTATTGGGTATATCATATAATGATTAGAGGGAGCATGTGTACCCCTGAGGGAGGGGTTCTGGCAGACCAATCACAGCGCGTGCGATCTGCATAGAATCAAAGCATTGTTAAAGTTTTGGAGAGGTGCACGTCAGGGTACATCTTAGGCTACGCGTGCAACACACAACCCACATGAAAAATAGTATATTATAGTAAAATTTCAGTAAAATTACTCTAGTAAATACTATAGTGTTTTTATAGTAAATATATGTAGTATATTTACTATAGAATGGTTCAAATACACTGTAGTATTTACTATAATATACTATAGTATTTTTTCATGTGGCAGCCGACGTAGCTACGGCGTGCACCTGACGCAGAAGGATAAATTGGGTTAATTTGACTACTTTCTCTTTAAATGAAAGTTGGAAAATGACGTATCATAAAGCAGTCATCACTTCTTTTGAGGGAAAGCAGCTTGGGCTAGTGAGTGAGATCCCGGATAATTAAAAAAAAAAATTTTTTATTTCTTTTCTACCAATTTTATCTTTCAAATGTGATGTGGTCAACCTTAATAGAGCCACCCTGTTAAGGAAAATATTTAAAAAAGTTAGTAGAAAAATCATATTTTTTTAAATTACCATCCTTTAAAATAAAGGTTTTATTTGGTAAACCTTCTATGTTAGCTCAGGTCAGAATATCCACCCTGTTATATCAGAAGTAGTGATTGTGAAAGTAATTTATGTTTAAAGTTCAAGAAAAGTCCATTGGCAATGTTTTACATATTGTTTACCAAATCCAGTTTAAAATAATGTAATAATGTTACTGGTTGTATGTGAGAGGTTGGATTAATAGATGGATTCCTTTCTTTAGCACTTGTCCACCCTGTTATCATTTTGTCAGCCCAGTTATCAGTTTTTCTACCCTGTTATGCAGTTTGTTTTACAATAATAAAAACACTGATAATTCAGTGACAATGAAAACATACCATAGGATCAAAAATGCATTTTAGGCATTTGTACCTGTCCCTAACAGGGTGAAAATGTTTTATCTTCCATTTCATTTATATTCTTAAAGGTACACTATGTAACTTTTCAGTCCACTAGAGGTCGCCTGTTCAAAACAAAGGCGTAGTTTGATGACGTCATGTTAGAGCGCAGAATCTTGGGACATGTGGTCTTCACCTCACAGCCGTGGAAAAGCGTCGGGATAGCACTCGGGCAGAAATCATGTTCACGGATGCTATTATTAACATTACTGTAGTGTGAAGCAGAGCAGGACCGTGTGTTGTGGAGCTGAGCGAGGCCGCGGGAGCGATTGAAGAGCCGGACTGTTATTATGGCATAGCAGCCAGCGGGACTTTTATTATGACGGGACACAGTCGCCGGCGCAATCTCCGCTTTTCCGGTCATGAGTATGAGGTAACGCAGCTCTGTTTATCATATTAGATACATCTGAGTGTGTTGTAAAGGAAGTTATGACGTTCGCTCAGCGGCTGCTGTGACACTTGTTCACACTTTTGCAGTCAAAGCGTTACAAAATAAAGCGAAAGCGGAGCTTGAAGGGTAACGCAGATGTTGAGGTGTTTCCTAATTACAGAATGTGTCAATAGGCAGACGATGGTAAAAATTACATATTTCTACTCTTTTTCTTTTTGAGATTGTGAAATCACTATTTGCAGTAATGGCCTGGTTTTCTAGAAGAGGAAGTCCGTATCACCTCAGTTTATGTTCTAAACAATAAAAAATAGAAAGTATTTAGTAGTTGTCCTCCAGTGAGAGTCTATATGCTGTTGAAATCTGTGAGATTTAACGCCCTGCGCTCTCATAAACTCGGACAGTTACCTACTCACATCTTTGAATTTGACATGACTATTATAATAAAACACTATGTCCCCAAACGGAGAAAAAAAGAGATTATCATGAAACTGTTTAAGCAAAAAAAATCATCTGTTAGTTTTCCTCAGTCATCCTGTGACTAAACGCACCGCAGCCATCATGTCATGGCGCTTTAATGCATCTCTGGAGGTTGACGGATGAACTGTGAGCTTTTCCCACAGCAGGCCGAGGTGAGATAAAAGGAAAGTTTGCACTGTGAAGACCGTACCTCTCATGACATCACCGCCAAACGCTTCCCGACCTCCACAGCTGCTGTGCGAGTCACACCCTCAGGCTTCCTGCACTAACCGTCTCAACAATTCACTTCATTTACCCTGGGAAAAACGCCTCGGTGCCAGCCGAGACTTTCCGTGTGGTGCCGACAAAACCCCCTTGTTATTTCGTAGTCACAAAAGCCTAATAAAATGACCTTTGATTTGGTTTTAATGGACCCTTTTCGCAGACCGTGATGATGACGCATTTTAACGGCCATATCGTGAATCCTGCAACGTTTTTTGTATTTTTTTTTTTTTATGTATAAATTTATAACACTACTAGTTTGTATTATATTACTTTTGCATCAAATTACAAAAAAAAAACAACGTACCTGCTTTGAGGGTGTTTCTAATACAGTGTGTCAATGGGAGTGATGGTAAAAATTACATATTTCTACTCTTTTCACTGCCGTCACACAATTTTTTCCCTCTTTTTGAAAGTTGTGAAATCACTATTGTTGCGTTTTTCTTTTGCTATTTGTGCAAATCGGGACACACAAAAAAATATTTAATGTATTCTCTCATTCACAGCTATAAAAGTTAACCCAACTACGACGACTTCCGCTCTGAGAAACCCGGAAATGCGAAAAGCGTCTATGTGTCCCAACCCAGAGCAGAGCATACATTGATGCAACCTCACGAAGAGATTGTGAGTGCATATAATAGATGTTTCATTCAGAAATACTGCTTATAAGTAGTCCACTGAAGTAAAGTGATAGATTTGTGTGAGGTGTCGTTATTTGCTGGACGGTTTACAGTTACAGTTGCAATAATATCTGATGATGAAAACCAGTCAGAAAAATCTAAAAAAAAAAGTATTTAGCTGCCATCTGGTGTACGACAATGCGCCTCAGAATTAAAGTGCACGTATTAACAAAAATATGAGCTTTACATTTCAGCCTTTAAAGTTACATAAGTTTCAACAGATCTCTTCTTCTGCAGTGATGACGTGTTTTTGTAGGCCGACCCGTAAGTTTGCATCACTCGTTCCCTCGACAAAAGCCCATTTTTCCTTTGGCTTTTGGATCATTGCTGAAAATAAGCTTTGAGACCAACAAATGTTTCTAATTATTGCACGTTTTGTTCATCATTATAATCCTCACAAACATGGGTTTTGAAGCCTAAATTCAAGTAAAAAGCTAAATGTAGGCTATAAACAAACTAACAATACTTAACTGGTTTAAGATGCATTTTTGGTCATTTTTAGACACAAAAAGAAAGAAAATTACACAGATAATTTCAGTATTATTGCTGAATACCGAGCCTATCAATTGAAGCAAAAATCCATCCTTCTTTCCTTTTAAATGTTTGTGTTAAAAGGACACGCTCGGCCAATTCGAATAATAACTTGGTAAATGTGTTGCCAATTAAATACTCAATATCTATACTCTCCATAACACACACACACACACACACACACACACACACACACACACACACACACACACACACACACACACACACACACACACACACACACACACACACACACACTCCGCTCATATAAATGTTAATGGGAAAATAAAGAACAATCCAAGCTAGCCAAGAACTAAAGGTAGTTTGTACAGTATCTTCTGCATGGTTAATATCACGTAATTTACGTCTCTATGATTTGTTTTCTCAACACCCTAACCACTGAAAGTGAAATACTCAATGGTGATTGGGTATTTTTTTTTCCCCAATTGATGCTCCGGCTATGGATTTGCCTCCCCCTCCCCTTCTCTAACCTTCAGACTCGCCTTTGTTTTCTGAATGATTGTTATTTTGCCAATTTCGGCATGTTCGGGGAAGAGCAGAGGTTTCGACTTCAGTAAGCTAATGTTGTATGGTGTTACAGTGGTGAAATTTCAAACAAGAAATACACATTCTGAGACATGAAATCTATAACTGTGAATTTTATTAACATTAAATCGTCCTTCTCCCATTTTCACCTTAAAATTTAGGTGAAAATTCTGACGAGGCGCCAATGCATGAATAAATCGTTCACAACGGGATCAATGACATGCATTTAAAAAAATAAGATACATTTCATGCCACGTGGATGCCGACACAATTGACTTGCATTTTGATTTTTCTAAGTTAACTCTTTCCCTGCCAGCGTTTTAAAAAAGTTGCCAGCCACTGCCAGGGTTTTTGACCTTTTTATTCTAGCCCATAGACTATTGTGAATATCTGAGCATGCAGAGCTGACCCTCTTCTTTTAAACAAAAAAAAATCTGTTTTATTCTAGCTTCATGCATTCATTTTTTATCAACACTTGAATATGGGTAAGTTTCACAAAAAAAGCAACATTTTGAACAAAAAGTTGAGAAAATCATGTTTTTGTGAAAGACTGTATCCAGATCAGATTCAGAGCGATGATCACGCACAGATGGAGGAGATCTAGTCCATCAACACCTCTAATCCTTCACTCGTCCTGTAGCTCAGGGTCCACATCTCATTCAGTAACATTAGGCAGTTTTGATTTATATGATGTTTAATGTTGACGATCACGTTATTTTTCATATGCATCTGCTGACATGCGATCGCTTGCTTTACTGCGTCTTCTTTACTGCGTCTTCAGAAGATGCGTAATAGCGCCCCCTAGCAACCCAGAAAAATCTGTGTTTGGCGATGAAGCGTTTTCTCACAAATAACGGAAAATTCGTTTTTTGGCGGAGAAAGAGTTAAGACATGAGTTGAGATTCTTGTTTTTTCTTTTGTGGTAATCAACATTTAGCAACAATTGCTGTTGACTTAAATTGAACCTGTATTTTTCCCTCGAGGGCCGTAATATTTCTTGCCTAGAACTACCTATTCTACAGGCTTTGGCACTTGTGGTAGAAAGTGCTTATGTGAACTCCACACACTCACATTGCAGCAGCGTGAATGCTTTGTAACTGTGACAAGTTTGGATTGTTCTTTGTTTTTCCATTCATTTATATGAGGTGTGTGTGTGTGTGTGTGTCCTGAGGCTCATTGATACCAGTGCTGATGTCATAGTGTTTTCCTGAATCCCAGCTCTTAGATCATTGTCTAAAGAGGTTGTTCAAAGGTCAAGCGATCTCACACGTCAAGAAACAACACAACCCAATTGACAGTGACACTGGGCCACTTCCTTTGAGATTTCATCAAACTGTTTTAACAAAGCTTTTCTTCTATCGCACCGTTCTGAATGTGTTCGATGTGTAAATAGGCGCTAGTACAGAGTAAATTAATACAATTGTTTAGTAGTGAATAGTCAGGAAAAATGAAATGGCCCTTCAGAAATCATTCTGATATGATTATTATTTATTTTGAAAACAGCTGTGCTGATTCATGTCTTTTGTGGAAGCTGTGATGCATTTTATTCCAGGAATCCTTGATAAAATGATGAAATTCGCTTTCGCTCTCAAACAATCACGAGCGAATGAATTACAGAGATTAAAGTTTTTTCATACAGATTCCTATCAAACATTGCTCCGCGGTTTCCCGTGCAGGAGGCTTGACGTCTTTCCTTCTTTGTGGCATTGTGGGATACGTCTGTCTGAGGCCAATCGATGCAGCTCTGCATAATATCTGCAAGAGCTCTTGATGAGGGAAAGTTGAACAAAGGCTGACCGGCCTGAGCACCGCACTCCTGGGTTTAATTAGGAAGTGTGTTTGTGTGTGTGTGTGTGAGGAGCAGGGCGGGAGTATTGCAGCAACAGCGCAAGTGTGGTAAAGAGTACACAACGATTGATCAGCACAAGCCAGAGTTTTGCGTCACGGAGGACAACAGTCTGTGGTTATCATCACTCACGCGCTGCTCCAATCAGACGATTGTTTTGCCTCGCGGGAATAGTGTTGTTCATTGCAGAGGCAGAGCTGATGGAAATCATTCAAAAACAAAAAGCCATTGTTTCATAAAAGCTTTACCACCTCCCAGCCCAGCACACAATAACTCTATAATGCTTATCCGTCTCCACACACACACACACACACACACAGGGAAATTTACTGAATGAATTCCACACGCTTTATATGTGATGTTTAGGCACTTCTTAAATTCACTAAAGAAATTATGCAGATCAGCTAAATGTGTAATACTGAAAGTTGCTATAAGACTACAATGGTTGTCCAGTTTGTCAAAATACCACAGTTGTGCTTCTTGATTAGCAACTTACATTTCAAACAACCGAGTCAAAATTCATGTTTGTGCAATTTGTGTTGTAGAGTGAAATTTGAGTTATGTTGAGGGAAGTAATTTACCTATGAATTGAAAACTGTTCTAAAAGCTCAGTGGTTCTAAGGATGCATTACATTGACCAAAAGTGACAATGCACCCATTGATCGAGCCTGAGGAGGCACACGCCTCCAGCCCACCCAGAGCAAACCGTTACCCCTGGTCTGCCTGACCCAGATCGGTCTGTGTTTAAGCGTTCAAAACCTATGTCCGCAAAATTACACAAGGACGACCTCCACTCCTGCCAGGACTGATGCCCCCTTCCTGGGCTGGCCAGGGTAGGTCAGAGAGGTTTGGCCTAAGCCCGCACTTGACACTTTTTCTGATAATGAATTGCTCCATTGCATTGTGCCCGGGACAGTGCTACCTCCCTGGGATGCCTGAGCGGGTCAGAAGGGGTTGAAGTCTGACCTAAGCCTGCACTTCGTTTTTCAGCCATCCATCAATTCCCGCAATCAAGCCAGCTGAGGTGCACTGCAAACTGCCCCACTCCCCAACCCGGTTCAAATGGTTCAAAACCTTAGTACAACCCATCACACAACCGCCTGAGAACCAGACCTTCACGTGGCAGGCAAAGTTGAATCATGCCCAGGATGTAGCATCCTTTTGGGATGTCCGAGTGGGTCAAAGGGGTGTTATTCCCATGACCCGCCAGGCAGTGTGCAGGAAACCACTAGTCTTTGGGTTCCCGGGGTTGCAAACCTGAAACTTAAAGGAATTGATGGACCAGGAGTGGAGTCTGCAGCTTAATTTGTCTCAACGTGAACAAATCAACTCGATAATGTGGGTGGTGATGCATGGGCGTTCTTATTTGGTGGAGAGATATGTCTGGTAAATTGCAATAACGAACAAGACTCCAGCATGCGAAATAGTCACACAGCCCCGTGTAGTTGGCGTCCAACTTCTTAGAGGGACGAGTGGCGTTCAGCACGTGAGATGGAGAAATAACAGGTCTATGATTTCCTTAGAGCTCCGGGCTGTACACATGCCACAATGGGCGGATCACCATGTGAGCTGTGGGTAAACCACTGAACCTTGCACGTAATCAGGACTGTGGATTGCTCATCATTGAGGAATTCCCAGTAAGCGCGGATCATAAGCTCACATTAATGAAGTCCCTGCCCTTTGCAGACACTTGACTTTGTGGCTTCTACCGATTGGATGGTTTAGTGAGGTCCTCGGATCGTGTTATAAAAGATTTCTATTTTCCACACAAATATAAAGCAGCATGACTGTTTTCAACATTAATGATAATCATATTTATTTATTTTTGAACATCAAATCAGCATATTAAAAGAATTTCTGAATGATTATGTGACACTGAAGACCAGGGTAGTGAAATTTTGTAAAATTTTAATATTTCACAATATTACTAGCCTGACATGATCACACTCAACTCTAGTCAGAATATGAGTCTGATACCGCTCCGTTGGGCTGTGATTATTGGGGCGTGTTTCAACCGAACCAGGAAAGACCTCAATTGGATAGTTTTGGGCTATAGTTTTGAGTAGCAATTGTGCGACATTGCAAAAAAACATGGCAACCCTGTCTGCACATGCACTGGATTAAGTAACGTTAGAAGAAAAAGATGAGTGTAAATGATCTTTGCAAGTGTTGTAATAAAAGAATTTAAGGATACACAGAGTACTCACCAACACGATCATCATTTCTGAGAGAAATAGTGAAGGTGAATGCATACGAACAAGTTCTCCGTTTAGGATAAGAGCAAATTCAACCCAAGCGCCTTTGATGACGTGGATGATTACGTTACTGTTGATCATCTGTCCATCATCGTCTAAAGCCCGCCCTGACAATTTCATTGGTCCGAACAGTTTCTGTTCAGGCATAATTACTCCTCTATGGATTGAGTCCAGACCGAATTGCCCAAGCAAAAATGTTGTGGGCAGGGCTAAATTCGGCTGGCATCCAGGCTACAATTTTACTGTTTTTGCTGTACTTTTTACTGTACTTTTCAAATGAATGCAGCCTCGATGACCATAAGAGACTTCTTTCAAAAATATCTCACCAATCCTAACCTTTGGAATGGTAGTGTATGTTTGACCAGGCAAATAGCGCTGGTCTGTGAACAAAACACATCTATAATAAGTCTAGTTTAAATAGAGGAACATTTCAGCAAAACAGTTTTGCCAATGCTGAGCTGTGCTTTCAAAGAAATGCTTCTTGATGCAAGTTGAAACTTCACTGTGGAATATGGCATTATGAAATTCACTGAAGGTTTGTGCCAATTTTTGGTATTTTAGCGTGAAAAGCATTGTCTCTTTGTTTTAGCTTTTTATCATGCAAATTTAAAGTTTAGCGAAAACACACCTCCTTTATATGATCTGCCCATTTACATTTCATTTAAGTTTCAATGTTGTTGCAGTAAGAGATACTGTATAAAATGTATGCATAGAGCAGTTCAGTTTGACCTCATATTTCAATCTTTGTTTTTTTGTGTCTTGGCAAATCTGAGCAGTTTGAGATCTGTTTTGACAGGATGCATCTGAGTTTGGGGACATTTTCCAAGTAGAAGCATCTGAGAAGCAGGATGCATTTAGCCTGATGGCAATACAATTGAGATGTTATAGAGATCTTTTGATCCTATTTCTCTCTCTTGGGGTTCAGTCGATTTCTCAACTTTTAACAAGAGACGAGAAGGTCTGCCAGCTCCTTCTTTTGAAATGAAGATCACTGTTGCAACACCGTAATTTCATTTCAGAGAGTTCAGAACGGTGCAAAGTCAAAGGCCTTGAGTTTATTTTGAAGGCTATTATGAAAACCTCACATTCTCTTATTCCTTCCTTCCTGTTCTTTGGCTTTTATTCACAATCAAAGAAAGGAAGAGAACTAGGGAGTCACCCTGTCAATGTGAATAAAGTGAAATGGATGACAGTAACTTTAGGTTTTACCGAGATCAGATGCGTTTCTTCATCCTGAATGCATGCTGGTTCAAAGTCATGTCACTGCCAGGAACTGTCTGGCACGGGAAGTGCAGTGATCCCACGCTGAGATCTTCCATCCCTGCAGCCATGACAGAGATTTCAGAGCGTTAATTGGCCGTGCTGTCTCTCTACGAGACACTTAAGCAGATCTATAGCTTTCTGAAATGCCTCCCGTTTCAGTCTCAGTTCAGGCTGTTTTTCTTGTTTGCCGTGTGTTAAATTGAAGCTCAGAACAGCAGGAGCGATGCTTTGCTCTTTTAGAAACACAATACTGCAGGATGACAGATAACTTTTTAGTGTTTCGGCAACTTTTATGGGCGAAGCAAAAGAATTCCCAGCTTCTCATTCTAGTGTTTAAAGAGCGGCGTCGCTGCAGGAGGTTTATTTCATTCATGAATAGAAACACTCTTTCTAAAGGTTTTTCCCACTGCATTAACACACACACACCATTTCCTCTAGTTCACTCTGCTCTTGTTTTAGATGATGTCAAAGGTCAGACAAGAGCCCAAAGACGTATAAAAGCTGATGGAGCTCAGAGGAGGAAAATAATGGGTTCTTTGCACTGTTGTGGTCATTGCTCAGATGTTTTATTGCTCAGAGGTTGCTCTTTTATTTCTCATTTATCAACTTTAAGGCCCCCTGAAATCAAAATGTAAGTTTTAATTTTTATTTTTAGCTTTTAGTATGACTATGTTAGCCTTACGGTTAGGAATAAGCTGGTGCGTTCCAAAACAATGACAAAATTTGCATTTAGGAGATATAAACATTCAAAACATACAATCTCTCGCTTCTGTTAAAATAAATCACAGATTTTATCCGTGTTTCCACCGCGGGAACTTTCCCCAGGAACTAGGGACTTTGGGGTGGTACTCGGTGTGTTTCGATCGCAGGAACCAGGGTCTAAATGAAGTTCCGGGTAAATATTTCCCCCTCAAAACGGCCATGCTCTCGAGGTAGTACTTTTTAAAAGTTCAGGAAATTTTGGGGGTGGGACTTGGGCACTGAGCATGCTGATTGGTTGAGCTCACGCAGCATTTTATATCAACCTAAAAGTCAGTTGCGGTGTGCAATATGACCGATGGACCGACGACGAGGTTCAGGCTTTATTATGCTTTTCGCGGAGGACGAAATCCAGTGGTCCCTGGAAATTTGCGCGCAGTCCTACGTCACCGGACTAATCTTCCTGGTACTTTAGACTTTTAAACGCAGACAGCAACAGGAATGAGGGAAAAGGATTTCCTGGGAAAAATTGTTTCCGGGTAATTTTGGTGGAAACGGGGCATCGTCATGAGATCATCGCAGACTTCATCTACACATCACATCGTCTGTCCAATCAAATGCTCTCTAGAATCTGAAGCGTGCCGCCCCTACACTATAAATACACGCTGAAGCTACGGTTGGAATCAGTTGTTGTTCACACATTTACTAATTTCTACATGACAAACTGGTCAAGTTAATTAAATAACAATTGCTGGCACAATAATGGGCATTTAACCCTGTGTTTATGTAGTACTAGGGTGTTCTGGGTGGTTAAGTGGTTGCTAGGGTGTTCTGTGTGATTGTTAAGCAGTTGTTTGAATGTTCTGGCTAGTTGTTAAGTGGTTGCTAGGGTGTTCTGGGTGTTTAAGTGGTTGCTAGGGTGTTTGGGTTGGTTAAGTGGTTGCTTGTGTTTAGAGTGGTTAATTGGTTTCTAGGGTGCTCTGGGTGGTTAGATGTTGCTAGGGTGTTTAAATGGTTGTTAGGATGTTCAGGGTGGTTAAGTGGTTGCTAGGGTGTTCAGGGTGGTTAACTGGTTGCTAGGGTGTTCTGTGTGGTTAAGTGGTTGCTAGGATGTTTGGGGTGGTTAAGTGGTTGCTAGGGTGTTCTGGGTGTTAAAGTGGTTGCTATGGTGTTTGGGTTGGTTAAGTGGTTGCTTGTGTTTAGGGTAGTTAATTGGTTTCTTTGGTTCTCTGGGTGGTTAAGTGGTTGATAGGGTGTTCTGGGTGGTGGCTAAGTTGTTGCTAGGGTGTTCTGTGTGGTTAACTGGTTGCTAGGGTGTTCTGGGTGGTTGAGTTGTTGCTAGGATGTTTGGGGTGGTTAAGTGTTTGCTAAGGTGTTCTGGGTGGTTAAGTGGTTGCTAGGATGTTTGGGGTGGTTAAATGGTTGCTAAGGTGTTCTGGGTGGTTAAGTGGTTGCTAGGATGTTTGGGGTGGTTAAGTGGTTATTTTGTTCCCTAGTATTTGCTGCTGTTTCTGGTTTGCTAGCAGGGCAGGATGAGCTTGTTCGATCTTCTGTTTTTTTTTTCACAATCAAGTGAAGAAATGGCTGGAGGACAATTGAAGAATTGTGCTGACGACTTTGCATCTTTCTTCACAAACAAAACCTCCTCCATTAGCAGCCAATTCTCTGCACCACACACTGACATACACATCTCATCAACCGTCACACACATGCTACCCTCTTTCTCTCTGCTCTCTGAAGCAGAAGTCTCCAAACTCATCCTTTCCAAACACCCCACTACTTGTCCGCTTGATCCTATCCCCACTCACCTGCTTCAGGCCATTACTTCGTCAATTACTCCTGCACTCACCCACATCGTCAACACCTCTCTTCACACCGGGACTTTTCCCACAGCATTTAAGCAGGCTCGGGTAACCCCACTGCTTAAGAAACCCTCTCTGAACCCAGCACTTTTAGAAAACTACCGACCTGTGTCCCTTCTGCCTTTTATTGCTAAGACACTTGAGAGAGTAGTGTTCAACCAACTCTCTATGTTTCTTGCACAGAACAACCTCCTGGACAACAACCAATCAGGATTCAAAAGTGGCCACTCAACTGAGACTGCCCTGCTCTCGGTTACTGAAGCACTGAGACAGGCAAAAGCAGCTTCCAAATCCTCAGTACTCATCCTGGTGGATCAGTCTGCTGCTTTTGACACAGTTAACCACCAAATCCTCCTGTCAACTCTCATGAAGATGGGCATCTCAGGAACTGCTCTCCAGTGGTTCAAGTCTTACCTCTCAGGGGGTCCTTCAGGGTGTCATGGAGAGGTGAAGTGTCTAAGTCACATCATATAGCTACTGGAGTTCCTCAGGGCTCAGTGCTTGGACCACTTCTCTTCTCCATCTACATCTCATCTCTAGGATCTGTCATCCAGAAACATGGCTTTTCCTATCACTGCTATGCTGATGACACTCAACTCTACTTCTCATTTCAACCAGATGATCCCACAGTTGGGGTTCGGATCGCTGCCTGCCTGACAGACATTTCTGCCTGGATGAAGGAACAACACCTTCAACTCAATCTGGCAAAGACAGAACTGCTTGTGGTCTCAGCCAACCCAGCACTTCAACATACTCTCTCCATTCAGCTCGGTTCATCAACCATAACTCCGTCCGGGACAGCCAGGAACCTTGGAGTTGTGATTGATGATCAGCTAAAATTCACTGACCACATTACTGCAACAACCCGGTCCTGCAGATTTGCGCTATACAACATTAGGAAGATTAGACCTTCCTATCAGAGCAGGCCACTCAACTCCTGGTCCAAGCTCTTGTACTCTCCAGACTGGACTACTCTTCTAGCGGGCCTTCCAGCATTCACTGTTAAACCCTTGCAGCTGATCCAGAATGCAGCGGCGAAGTGGTCTTCAACGAGCCGAAGAGAGCACACGTCACGCCTCTCTTCATCAGTCTTCACTGGCTGCCGATAGCCGCGAATCAAATTCAAGGCTCTGGTGCTCGCCTACAAAGCAACCGCAAGCTCTGCACCAGTATACCTAAACTCACTTGCTCAGACTTACACACCCTCCAGAAGCTTGCATTCTGCAAGTGAACGACGCCTAGTGGTGCCATCTCAAAGAGGCATGAAATCCCTCTCTAGGACCTTTTCTTGGACCGCGTTCCACCTGGTGGAATGACCTGTCTCAGTTCGAGCAGCCGAGTCTGTAGCCATTTTCAAAAAACATCTCAAGACACTACTTTTTCAGCAGCACTTGACCAATAAAGAATAGCACTTATCACTCTATTCATTTCTGTTTGTTATTTAAAAAAAAAAAAACTGTCCTATGTGTTTTGTGTTTCGTGAGACTTGTTACAGCGCTTGCATATTGTTGCCCTTGACTGGTCTTGGTTGCTTCAATTACTCTCATTTGTAAGTCGCTTTGGATAAAAGCGTCTGCTAAATGACTAAATGTATGTAAATGTAAAATGTGCGGAGAGAGCTGAGGCACAAACGCTGAGCCACCCCTTACTGTGAGACCTCAGCTGTTCTTCTGTCCCCGGGGCCACAGCAGTGATATTTCAACAGACAGAGATCTTGGCTTGTGTTCAGGAACCCCCTGGTGCTCTTGTACATGAGTTTAATCAAATGAAACAAAATGATTTAATGAGTTAAACCACATGTTTCCCTCAGCCTTTTGTTTATTAAATGCCTTGAGGGTTTGGCTACACAACGTGATGAATGAAACTTAAATAAATATTCACAAATATAATATTCTTTAATTCACAAATAATCAGCTTGAATAGTTCATTCGGACAAGGTTGCCAGTTCTGAGGGTTTTTTTTTTTTTTTTTTTGGTTCAGTGGTTGCTAGGGTGTTGTGGTTGGTTGTTAAGTGGTTGGTAGAATGTTCTGGGTGGTTGTAAAGCAGTTGCTAGAGAGTTATGGCTTCTTGTTATGTGGTTGCTAGGGTGATCAGAGTGGTTAAGTGGTTGCTAGGGTGTTCATAGACTTAAGGCTGGTTCTTAAGCAGTCGCTAGGGTTTGATGGCTGGTTATTAAGTGGTTGCTTTAGAATTATGGCTTTTTAAGGCAAGTGGTTGATATGTTGTTCTGGGTGGTTGTTAAGCAGTTGCTATGGTGTTTTGGGTGGTAAGGTGGTTGTAAAGCAGTTGCTAGGGTGTCCATGGTTGTTCAGCAGTAGCTAGGGTTTTCATGGTGGTTAAGCAGTTGCTAGAGTGTTCTGGCTGGTTGATAAGTGGTTGCTAGGATGTTTGGGATGGTTAAGTGTTTGCTAGGGTGTTCTGGGTGGTTAAAAGGTTGCCTGGGTGTTTAAGTGGTTGTTAGGATGTTCAGGTTGGTTAAGTGGTTGCTAGGGTGTTCTGGGTGGTTAAGTGGTTGCTAGGGTGTTTGGATTGGTTAAGTGGTTGCTTGTGTTTAGGGTGGTTAATTGGTTTCTAGGGTGTTCTGGATGGTTAAGTGGTTGCTAGGGTGTTTTGGGTGTTTAAGTGGTTGCTAGGGTTTTTGGATTGGTTAAGTGGTTGCTTGTGTTTAGAGTGGTTAATTGGTTTCTAGGGTGTTCTGGATGGTTAAGTGGTTGCTAGGGTGTTTTGGGTGTTTAAGTGGTTGCTAGGGTTTTTGGATTGGTTAAGTGGTTGCTTGTGTTTAGGGTGGTTAATTGGTTTCTAGGGTGTTCTGGATGGTTAAGTGGTTGCTAGGATGTTCTGGGTGGTTAAGTGGTTGCCTGGGTGTTTAAGTGGTTGTTAGGATGTTCAGGTTGGTTAAGTGGTCGCTAGGGTGTTCTGGGTGGTTAAGTGGTTGCTAGGATGTTTGGGGTGGTAAAGTGGTTGCTAGGGTGTTCTGGGTTGTGGTTAAGTGGTTGCTAGGATGTTTGGGGTGGTAAAGTGGTTGCTAGGGTGTTCTGGGTGTTTAAGTGGTTGCTAGTGTGTTTGGGTTGGTTAAGTGGTTGCTTGTGTTTAGGGTGGTTAATTGGTTTCTAGGGTGCTCTGTGTTGTTAAGTGGTTGCTAGGGTGTTCTGGGTGGTGGCTAAGTTGTTGCTAGGGTGTTATGTGTGGTTAAGTTGTTGCTAGGGTGTTTAAGTGGTCGCTAGGGTGTTCTGTGTGGTAAACTGGTTGCTAGGGTGTTCTGAGTGGTTTAGTGGTTGCTAGGATGTTTGGGGTGGTTAAGTGGTTGCTAGGGTGTTCTGGATGGTCAAGTGGTTGCTAAGGTGTTCGGGGTGGTTAAGTGGTTGCTAAGGTGTTCGGGGTGGTTAAGTGGTTGCTAGAATGTTTGGGGTGGTTAAGTGGTTGCTAGAATGTTTGGGGTGGTTAAGTGGTTGCTAGTATGTTTGGGGTGGTTAAGTGGTTGCTAAGGTGTTTGGGGTGGTTAAGTGGTTGCTAGAATGTTTGGGGTGGTTAAGTGGTTGCTAGAATGTTTGGGGTGGTTAAGTGGTTGCTAGAATGTTTGGGGTGGTTAAGTGGATGTGAGTAGGGCTGGGTATTTACAAATGTAATAATGTTTAGTTAAACATACTAAGTAAATTAATTTGACCTAAATCAACTAAATCGTGTTGACCCAAATAAACATAATTAAATGAACTAAATTAAATTGTGTAAAACTTTCTTCAATTAAATTAAGAGTGTTCGATTGAAAACTTAACTTAAATGACTAAAAGTAGTACTTGAGTACTTTAGCACTTGAAATACTAAATGCACAAAAAATATATGTATAATTAAATCTAAATAACCATGTTAAACTAATACAAGTGACAAAAGCACAACAAAATTACTAAAATTATTCAAATAAAAGCGACATCAAATAATAATAATGAATAAAGATAATAGTATAAAATAACACTGGTCTCATTTGTGTCTATTTTTATTTCTCCGAAGGACTTTCCAGAGCTTCCCAAGAGAAGAAGACCTCGTCCTCGGCGTCAAACATCTGATCTACTTTATGTGTCAGGTGTCAGCCCATCTCTTCTGTCCGTCTCTGCGCTGTGTGTTCAACTGGTCGTGAGGGACGCTGGCTATCGAATCTGACGAAGTGTGTCGTGGATGCTGCTCTGACGCAAGCAAACCATTGAGTTGTAGTGTCTGGTGTCAGGGAAACGCATAGCAACGCAAATGCTGCCTATAAATACATCTCTAAGTCTGGCTATTTTAAACCGCCATGTCAAGGCCACAACCCATCACCTATAGAGGATTAATACAACGCTGGTCGAGTCAGGGGACTACAGCTGTACTGCTTTAATGGATTGTTGTTTTGTGCTTTTACACAAATAGAACATTTTTGTTTTCAGTTTAAATAAGAAATACAAAATCTGTGTGTTTTATATTTAGTGAACTACATGTGCAAGTATTTGTTTTTATTTTACATTTTGCTTTTCCAGGCAAAATCTGCTGAAGCATTGTAGGCCGTTGCCAGGATGTTACTATGGAGTTCCGAGTGGTTAGAGTATTGCTATGTGGTTGCTAGGGTGTTCAGGCTAGTTGCCAGGGCGTTGCTTTACTGTTTCCACAGTGATTTGAGTGGTTGTGAGAGTGTTGTTATGCGGATGCTAGGGGTTTCAGGGTAGTTGTCAGGGTGTTGCTATGTTCACTGTTTCTAAAGTGATTTGAGTGATTATAAGAGTGTTGCTATGGGGTTGCTAGGGTGTTCAGGCTAGTTGCCAGGGCGTTGCTGTACTGTTTCCACACTGATTTGAGTGGTTGTGAGAGTGTTGCCATGTGGTTGCTAGGGTGTTCAGGGTAGTTGTCAGGGTGTTGCCTTACTGTTTCCAAAGTGATTTGAGTGGTTGTAAGAGTGTTGTTATGCGGTTGCAAGGGGGTTCAGGGTAGTTGTCAAGGTGTTGCTATGTTTACTGTTTCTAAAGGGATTTGAGTGGTTTTGAGAGTGTTGCTATGTGGTTGCTAGGGTTTTCAGGGTAGTTGTCAGCGTGTTGCTATGTTCACTGTTTCTAAAGTGATTTGACTGGTTGTGAGAGCGCTGCTATGCGGTTGCTAGGGTGTTCAGAGTACTTGTCAGGGTGTTGCTATATTCACTGTTTCTAAAGTTATTTGAGTGGTTGTGAGAGCGTTGCTATACTGTTGCTATGGGGTTCAGGGTAGTAGTGACAGGGTGTTGCTGAACTGTTTCTAAAGTTATTTAATGGTCGTGAGAGTGTTGCTTTACAGTTGCTATGGGGTTGAGGGTAGTTGCTAGGGTGTTGCTGTACTGTTTCTAAAGTGATTTGACTGGTTGTGTGAGAGCATTGCTATGCGGTTGCTAGGGTTTTCAGGGTAGTTGTCAAGGCGTTGCTTTATTGATTCTAAAGTGATTTGAACCACACAATCTGACTCAATCTTGAGTCATTAAAAATAAATAAATCTGCCCGCATGTGTAGTGAAGTCTGGATCATTCAAGCACACAATGAGCAGTGCAGTCATGGAGCGCCACAGAACACATTGTAAAAGAAAGAAACATTTCCTTCCATTCATTATTGAAAGTTTTAGTCACACGAGAAAGACCCGACCCAAAGCGCACTTTAACTGAGACTTCAAACAAACAGCATGAGTGACTTTGGAAATAATTAAAGCCAGTATGCTCTAAAAGAGCCGCAGTCGTGAAGCGACTGAATCAGAGTTTAAAGTCATACCGGTTTGTTTTATAATTCAGCTTTTAAAATGGATAGTTCAGCAGTCTGTTAAACATACCACATGACACATTCAACTTTAATGCAACAGTTGCTATGAGGTTTACAGATTACAAATTAATGAACTGTATTAGACGGCAGAATTGTATATTCAGAAGATTTTTGAAATTACACCACAAGAAAAAATATTCTGTTCGCACAGGGGTTTATTAAAAATAGTTCTGTCAACAGTTTACAGATATAACATTTACAAAGACACAGTGGACAAATAAAATCATAAAATAATCTGAAACTGAATTGTTATTAAGACACATTCTTTTCATTCTCCCACCAAACATAAGCACCTGAAATCAATAATTCACGATTTGCATTTCGTTAAAATGATCAAAAGTGCTCAAATACACACAAAAATCGCATAATACTGTCATCTCTTAAATGCGCGTTATCTGTATTTTTAAGTTACTTCACATACAGCTCAAGTCAGAGCATGTCATATGTCTGTCCTCATAGTCTGAAGTATAAGAATATAAACAAAAATAAGTTCAATAAAAGGAAATAATAGCATCTGGTTTTCCAGCCCATTGTTGTGTATAGATCATAATACTAGTGAAATAAGTACCGTATGCATATAAAGTAGCTGGGTGTCAGAAAGAAGCTCTCAATGAAGAAAAAAATCATTGTTGTTCATTTCCTCGCCTTTCCTCCCTTTCCTTTATGTCTCAAAGTGCGTCTTTCCATTAATCCGACCGGACAGGAAGCAGCCGTGGATTAATATGGCACTTCCCGTCTCTGGGTTTGCACAGCGGTTACTGGTCTTAATTTTGATGCGTTCGCCTTGGCTCGCGTCCCAGATAACGAGCGGTCCTGCCTGACAGGCAAAAGAGACAGAGGAGAAAACAAAAAGAAGGAAAGCGCTTACGAACCACTTTAAGGGTTGGCCAGCACTGCGGTCCATCAGAAGCTGTGCGGTCGTCAAAACGAGTGTAACCGTTGTCCCACACTGCAAAAAAATCCTTTTTTTACTTAGTATTTTTGATTCATTTTCCAAAACGAATATCTAAAGATTTCTTAAATTAAGATACGTTTACTTGAAAAGCAAACAAAAGCCTATTATTCCCCATTTTTGGCTCTACAAGAAAAGGGTTTTCATGTTTGAATGTTCCACAAACTCATTATTTTTTGCCATTTTTGCAGCTCCTCTCTTCCCAGTCTGTCAGTAGCTTGGTTTCTCTTGCAGATTTGTGAAAAACTTTAGCGAAATTTCCTAAATGGCGAAAAAAAGCGATTGCAAAATGACAGCATTTACATCAACCCATGTTATGCAATTAAAACGCAATGCTATAAGTCATTCCAAAATCCATGGCGATGTTTGTTGGTAGGTTTTGTTGGATGTTTGTTGGTAGGTTTACGTATATCGCAACCTCCGCACTAGCCATTATTTAAATAGGCTTGTTATCCAAGCAGTAATGACAATGAAAGCCCCTTATACTTGGGAGCGCCATGTGTCAGGTGTTTCTACCTCATATCTGCTTAAAGGTCTTGCTTTTTTTGCAATAAATCAGAGTTTTTTGCTAAATTGACGTGTTTCCATTGGGCGTATTTTCAATTCGCTATTTCAGTTTGCACAATTAGTAGGGTAATGGAAACGCGACTGTTTAGTTCTGTCTCTATGAAGCCCCTCCTTCTGAAAAGCACATTGTGCTCTGATTGGTCGGCTGGATCAGTGTGTCGTGATTGGTCAGCGACTTTGAGCATGTTTGGGAAATGTCCAGCCCCTTTACCATAACCGGAAGTTTCAACACCGTGCAAACTAACTCAACCAGGCCCGCCCCTTTATTCTGCGTGTTAATTATTTAAATGAGGAATAATGTGGCGTGTTCGTTCCTCAAGAAATCTCAAGATCTCAAGCACTCTGATATAGAAAATAACTCACTTTGGAGTGACTTGTAAATTTGCAGACCTTTTTTAAACGGCATCATTACACACTAATGAAAGTTAAAAACATAGGTCCTCTTTTAGATATTAAAGGCCAGACTCACCAAACAGGGCAAATTAGCGTGAGAGCGTAATCCCGTAAAAGCATTTTAATCTCATGTAATTTTGCTTCTAAAGAATGCACCTTGATCTAAGGTATTTGTAATGGAAAACAAGGGGTTATTTTCGCAGTGCAGCTGTGTCTCAACATCTGGGCACTTGCAGCTGCAAGTCTGTCTTGATTAAATTCTCCGAACGCTCATTCTGAGACCCATTTGTGAAAATCCCGTCATTCGGTTTTCTCTGAGAGTTGGTCTGAACTGGGGCAAAACATCTGGACGTTGTCCCGAATGTGAGTGGAACGATGCTTTGACTCATTCCTTGTGGAGGTTCCGGAGTCTGTGCTCGTGTCGAATCAGGCGAAGATACTCCTCTGATGGGCCATCAGGGCTGTCTGACTCTCTCTTCTTCTTTCTTTCTTTCTCTCCATCCGCACCTTCCAGCAGACGGCACTCAGCGCAAGCAGCACCAGCCCGGCCGAGAGCAGCACCAGTCCGAAGTATGATATGGTGGAGCCGTGAGAGTTGAAGCTGTACGCGACGGCGGTCACCACGATCCCAGCGATCAGAACCACCACGCCGAACGGCACGGTGCACCGGTAGCAGGACAGCTCGGCTCCGCCGGTGGCCGCCGTTAACTGCACCTCATTGACCAGAGGAATGGTGACGACCGCCGCCGCCGGTGGCTCGTTGTTGTTGGTTTTCTCTGCCAGGATTCGCTCAGGAGCTCCGGGGATAGTCATGGTGTCTTTCACAAGCTCGGCGGGCATCGCAGGGTCAAGGGTCAGCGTGTTTAGAGGCATCAGCCGCAGTCTGAGCCAGCGCTACACTCTATTGTTCCAGTTTACTGCGTCTCCTCACCATTTCCACACCTGTGGGAAAAGCAAGGCAAGTTTATTCACAGTGTTTTATATACAGCCATGAGACAATGCTTTAAAAACCTAATAAGAATAAGCAATAGAGCACAGCAGTGTTTTTGGAGGCCGAGCCGTCGGTTTGCATCCTCAACAGGATTTTTCCATTGGCCTTTGGATAATTGCAGAAAATAAACTGTGACAAACAAAAGTTTATTTTTGTAAATCATAATAATCTTCGCAAATTGAACACAACTTGTGTGGATTTTGAAATGTCGCCTCTGGCTTGGCTTGCTCAGTTGGGGAAACAATTTTTCAAATAAATTTCCAAATAAATCTATTTATTAAACTAAATTAACCATATAGACCAAATTACTGATCTAATTACTGATCTAAAGCCCACATTGTCACTATATGATAATCGAAATATATTCTGTTGCATTATTTTTCTGTTTAACACTGTGAAACAATGCTTTGAAACAATCTGCATTATATAAATACAGTTGACTTGACTTGACTATAAACAAACTACACCTCAATCACATTCCAGTTCCTAAGGCACTTTGGTTGGTTGCTAGGGAGTTGCTATGCAGTTGCTAGGGTGATCTGAGTGGTTGCTAGGCTGTTGTTAAGGTGTTCTGAGTGGTTTAAAGTGCATTGCTGTATTAGGGGTGTAACGGGAAATGGAAGTCACGGTTCGGTATGTACCCTCGGTTTTGGGGTAACTATTCGATACGAGATCTGTACAATAGGAAAAAGCAACAAATCCCCAATGCTAGGTTTAAGTTAATTTATTTCAAGTTACAGTTTAGCGGCTTTTAGTCCCCTAGATGGTACAGAACAGGCTCCTTTAGTGTATTAAGCACTAAGCAGTCAACAGAATGAACTCTTGCATAGCTCTTTTTGGGGGGGCTGATAAAAAACAAAAGGTATTTGGTCACAACAATCAGCTACAAAACTGAAAAGCATCTCTTGTGTTAAAAAAGTACAAAATAAATGTTGTGCAGAGACTAGTTTTCTTTGTGCATGAGGGTTCATTAACATACTCTACGTAATTTATGGGCAAACAGATAAGAGTAAGACACTTTGTGTAAACTTACTAGGGATGGGCGATAGCTACCACTTATTTTGTTTTCGATACGATACCGATACTTTCAAGGCCAGCATCACCGATACGATACCGATACTTTCAAGGCCAGTATCACCGATACCGATACGATACCGATAATTTCAAGGCCAGTATCACCGATACCGATACGATAATTTCAAGGCCAGTGTCACCGATACCGATAATTTCAAGGCCAGTGTCACCGATACGATACTTTCAAGGCCAGTATCACCGATACCGATAATTTCAAGGCCAGTGTCACCGATACCGATACGATACAGATACTTTCAAGGCCAGTATCACCGATACCAATATAATACCAATACTTTCAAGGCCAGTGTCACCGATACCGATACGATACCGCTAAACTGAATGTTTAAACTATTACATTTATTAAATTATTAAAATTACTAAGAGTAAAATGGGCAAAGATACCCTAGAGATATCTGGGCTGCGTTTTCAAAAGCATCACTGGTTTCTTCTGATAGTTTTGGGAAATGCAGCCCTGTTTGAACAGTGTCATCATTGAGTGAACGCTCTGTGATTGATTGGTTCTGTCTTGCAGCATTTGCATGCGTTTAGATCATGGTTCAGATGAGCAGGACACTAGTTCAACCAGAAAGACTCGGGAGGCCAGATGATATGCGATAAAATAGCAAGTTTATTAACAGACCAGCAAGTATTATAATTAGAGGTTCTTTGGCGTAGCTCTCGTCTCGAGGGAAACAGACTCTGCATTTCCTGCCTGAAGATGAAGGCAGGGGCTCAGCCGACCCCCTGGGAGGTATAGACGGGGACGGTCCTGGTGGTGGTGGGGAGGATGGAGGTAATGTTGCGTCAGCATCTGAGAACTCAGGCGTGACAGTACTGGTTTTTATACTCTGCGAATTAGAACATGATTGGTTGGGTCTGGATGTAATGAGTGACGTAACATTGAATGTTCCTGGCAGAACTAGCGCTAGAGCTTAATTTCTATACTGCACAATTATTCGCTTGCATAGGTTATTCGTATTGCATGCATTAAATAATATTTTTAAATAAACAAAATTACTGGTAAATAAAACCTTAGAATGGATATTTTTATTTGAGTATCGATACTTTTCGATGCTCACATCAGTATCGATTTATCAATATTTCATATCGATATCCCCATCCCTAACACTTACAATAAAAACTAAACTTTGTGCTTTTGTGCTACACAAAGCAAACAGGATGTGCTCCTTTTCCCCAAATTTGTGGAGCTCGTCTCAAAAAATACAGGCCACTAGAAAGCTCTTGTGTGTCATCTGAACTCATGTTTCGGGTTGGTGCGTAGATCGTCTCTTCTTTTTCTGCTCTTTTTCCTGTTGTGATGGTTTGCAAGCAGCGTCGCATTACCGCACACGCCCCCATCTGGATTGGAGTGTGGATTCTGACTGTATTCTTCGTCTGACTGTATGCAATGAATATATGTACCGTTACACCTCTAGTATGTATGAGTGAACTGGGTGGTTGCCATTGCATTGCTTTGGGTGTTTTGAATGTTTTTGTGTGTTGCTAGGTTGCTAATGGTGTCTGTTTGTTTATAGGATCAGAACGAGTTACGCACTGAAGTGCAATACTTAATGATCTAAACAAAGCTCTTACCCGATGTTTGAGCAATAGCAATAGTGATGGCTGAGCGAGTAAACACATACGAGCACAGGGCAGGTCTGTAGAGTTGTTTTGGTTTTCAAATGGGAAGAGCCCTCCAGATCCACTTTCTGACCGCAGACGCAGGCTGACCGCCGTCTGAATGACGCAAAGAGAGCTGCCACATTCCCTGGAGAGCTCACCATATGACATTACAAACCGGCCCATGAAACACGAGCGCCGTATAAATTAACAGTCATTTCTCGAGGGGCTTTTTCTTAGGAGGGTCAGCAGAACTGCCAAACGCCCGTGACACTTCTCTCTGACCGTTACGCATTACAGCTGCAAAGTTTAGCCTGGATTTTAACCCTCATGTGCTGTTCGGATTCACCTCAACAGTTTTCCAATTACAGTAGATTTTTACCATCAATATAAACTGATGGATACTGTTGCGCCTTAGTCTTTACCCTAAACTGAGTATGCCCTTTTTTTTTTTTGTGAAAAGTGTCTGTTATTGATGGTAGTAATGTTGTTTCTTTATTGCAAAAGCACAATACAATAAAACTACTCTGAATAGAGTAGCAGACTCATTCACAGAAAATGAAAACTACATACCATACAGTCAATACAAAACAAAACATACTTTGCTGAAATCTTGTTTATAAGTAGTCATCAAAGCAGATACAGTCATAAAATATCAATTGTATGCTTTTAAGCGTTTAAAGGGTGTTAAATAAGTGAATTTATGCTCTAAATATGGTGAATTAAAATGCTTTCATATATAAATAACTTTTTGGTTTGGTCACTGACAATAACAGATAATCTTTATACTCAATCATTGCAATTACATTAAAACTATTTTTGTTGTGTTTTTGTTGAAACGACAGTATGTCACTAGCTATTGATCAGAAAATACATGCATGAAGACAGCAGACACATTTACTAATGTCACATGCAATATTTCACCGTTACTCATTTGAATCATGAATCTGAATGTGAAATAAGGAGTTGGGTGCATGCATGAAGGTAATCTGAGACAGACCGGGTCAAGTCATTCACCTCACACGTGTTTTCCATCCTGCCCTCCGAAGATCCTGTTCAGTAAACCGAAGGCGTTTAGTCCCGTTATACTCCAAACACAGGCTGCTTCTAAAGATCTCCTCCTTCTGAAGCGTGTGAGAGACTGACTGTGTGTGCAGGTCTCATTCACTAGATGTGCGTCTGAGTTCCTCCTCCTCCATGTGAACTAATGCTGCTTCAGTCTGAACACACGGGGAGGGGCGTAAGCTGTAAACTTTGTAAACCATGTCATCTCTCTGAATGATATGTGCGTATGGTTTGCAGTGATTGAGAGGAACTATATCACTTTGGCTAGTGTGTTTGGGTATAATTTATCCTGGTTAAAGCTTTTAAAAATGCGTGAATATCAAACAAATCCAATGCTCATGGCATAGTATAACATGGCAACGTTTTGGAACGAGGACCTTTTTGGAATCGATTTTCACGCATTAATAATCCAAAACACATTATTTTCCTCTTATTCTCCATTGCTGCAGCTCCTCTCTTCCCAGTCTGTCAGTAACGCTCTGTTTAGTTCCTGTCTCTATGAAGCCCCTCCTTCTGAAAAGCACAATGTGCTCTGATTGGTCGGCTGGCTGAGTGCGCTGTGATTGGTCAACCGCTTCGAACGTGTTTCAGAAAAGCAAGTATATGTCTCTGCAGGTTAGTAATAGGAGTTACCTCATCAGTGGGTGTGGCCATAAACAGAGGGACTGTGTTACCTGATTTGCCCACGTCACTGTGGGTAGGGTTTAGGGGTGGGGTCGGGTGAAGGGGATCATTTTCATTGCGTGATTTATAAACACCCATCAGTTTGAAAACACCCACTAATTTAGAAACACCCACTCTTGTTCCGCAGAGACCTCATACTCCAGAAAAGTCATGCCACTTATAACTAGGGTTGGGAACCGAGAACCGGTCTTATGCAGAACCGATACTTATTTTTTAAAAATACCGAATCGCGCAAAATTCCTGAGTTTCGGTTCAAACGTTCTGGTGCAATGTGTGTGCGGCGCTGGGAGCGTATCCTTTAATAGCGGGCGACAGCTAACCTAATCATGAATATTAATTACGCTTGCTCGCCGCTTCCAGAAGTGCAAACAATTAACTAGTGGTGGGTTATCGGCGTTAACGCTGCTGCGTTAACGTGAGAGACTCTTATCGGGCGATAAAAACATATCGCCGTTAATCTATTCTCAAAGTTGGGTTGGGAGCTGGGTCTATATACGCAAGCTATGATGACTTTCACAGTGATATTTTAGCGGGATGTATAGCTACCTAGCCGAATTGCACTGTAGGGAGCGAGAACGAGTCTTGAACCTGCGTGTATGCTGTGAAATTACCACATCAAGCGTGAATGCTGTCTTCCGAACTCGGCACGCACTCCGCGAACCGCTCTCGAGTCCTGATGAGCGTGACTGACATACTGCAAGCAGAGAGCTGTACATCTCATTTCTGCTCGTCAGCATTCTTTAGTTTAGACTTTAGAGTATTTGCAGTACATCCGTGGCAGATAGACGCAAGTGCCATTACGCACTGAAGCTTTGGTAACAAAACTAACGGTTCAAAAATATAAACGTTAGGTGAACAACGCTATTCATTGAATCACCTCCTCGCTCAACGCCGTTACCAAGTAACGGGTAAACAGCTGCTGCTTTGATGACGCAAATGCACCTCGGTTTCGGACCAAAATATAATATGAACACGGTCCAGGAGCAATCGAACTCGGTTCGGTCCAGGCAATCGAACCAAGTGTGAAAGCACCAGTCATTATTTGGGTAGCACACATATTCTGAATGCCTTCGGCAGAATTCAAATGAGCCATTTTAATCTAGATTAATGCTGAATTACCATTTATTATTTACAAGTTCACTGAATAACTGAATTTCTATTAAATTAATATACAAATAACTAATAAATATAACTAATATGTATATAATATTTTTGCAATGCTTTTAATACTGTAATATATGTACAGTACAGGACTTTTTGACATTGCCAACCTGTAAATGAATCAGAGATCATATAATAAACACAAAAAGGATTGTTTGAGTTATGTGATTATGCCTTTTTCCTTTACCACTATTTGTTTAATAATTTTAATGGAACCGAATCGAACCGAATCATTAGGCGGAATCGAACCAGAACCGAACCGGAAAATTTCTCACGATTCCCAACCCCCTACTTATAACCACGAGTTTCAACCAATCAGTAACCTCCCGCAGTCTCTCTTGAAGCCAATACGAAAGGGCTTAAACTTCAGTTCATCGACTGGCCACTAGGGACAGACTCCAGAAGGGAGCAGAATCTCATTGAGCCTCATGTTAAAATGCCCAACTTTACAGCAGAAAAAAAACATGTTTACAGCCTGGTACAAATTCTAGTTTTGGTCTATAGAGCAAATATTTCCCTTTATGGCAACTGTGAGGGGGTGAATTTTTTTATGACTCATCTGTTTAAATGATACTAAACCTTAAAGTTCTGCATAATTAAGGGCGTGGCCACTTGAGTGACAGGTGGATTGCCACTATGGTCGAGCTAATGGGCGTGGTTTTAGCAACCAGTCACCTCAGCTCCACCCACGTCCCGCCTCTTTGCCCATTTACGGTTATCCAGGAGTGACACGCGGTGACGCGCTTCCAAGATGGCGACGACCGGCTCAACCCAATTTAGGCTTCAAAACTGCTCTTCAGAAACCTATGGGTGACGTCACGGACACTATACAACAAAATATTCTAGGGGCCAAGATTTTGTGTGTGTGTGTGTGTGTGAAAATGACCAATGGCAACAACAACAACAAAAACGCTGGTGGGGAAATGATTAAAATACAGATACACAGACTCATGGGCATGGCACCTTGCTCTTGTCTGTGATATGTGTACGTGACGCCACATGATACGCAGTTACGTTGAAAAGGTCACGCTTGCCGAGGCGGAAATACCAAGTCAGTGTTTTCAAATGAGCTGAAGGAGGATTCAAAATCGTCCGATATCGTTGTTTTACCTTTTAACTCCCTTTTTGTAAATGCCGCTTGACTGAGTATGTGCACGCTCAACAACGACTCGGTATTTCCGCCTAAGTCAAGCGTGACCTTTTCAACGTAATCGCGTATCACGTGACGCCACGCATACATATCACAGACCAGAACAAGGCGGACATTTGTGCTTATAAAACTTAAACTTTGATTTTTTTGTTTTAAATCACAGATCGTTTCATTAGATAAGACCCTTATTCATCGCCTGGTATCGTCCTGGTGTGGTTTAAAGCCCTTTGAAGCTGAACTGAAACTGTCATTCGGACCTTTAACCGCTTGGGGTCCATTGCCTCCATTATAAGGAGAAATGAATGCATCAAAAATCTTAATTTCTTTTCGCTTGAAGAAAGACATGGACATCTTGGATGACATGGGGGCGAGTAAATTATCAGCAAAAGTTTTTTAAAAAGTGAACTAATCCTTTAATGTATTAGAAATGTGAAAAAAAAATGTATTTGGTGCCTTTAGACTGAGAAAACACAGAAAATGTATTTTTGTCTCATGGGGATGAAAGACCACAATTCCCAGAATGCACTTCACTGCCCGAGGCTGCTCTAGGCAAGACCAGAGCCACGACATGGTTTACTTGCCCACCGTGTTCATTTTCATAAAATCAGTTCAGTTAGAGACGCAACAATTAAAAACTGAACGTGTCTGTTCGATATAATGCGAGTGAGTCGATTGAGCGTCACGGCACAAACGCAGCAGGATCGGATTACATTCATCACATGAGCTGAGGTAACAGCGGGAATTTAACTTTCATAGAAATTAATTTGAAACATTCACTTTGCTCTCCACCGCTGCGTTTACATGAATCTCCGCAGCTCCCGAGCCGAGTGCTGTGAGTGTGATGTTGAAAACATGTGGAAATAGCGCCTCCTGCTGGCTGTAGTCTTCAGCCTCTGGACAAACACTCCTCCAATGATGCAAAATGATGGTATTTGTACGATAAGTACGATAATTTGAATATACTCCCGGGTTTCAGCTGATTCAAAGCTTAATGCTAATCGCTGAAGTAACCCTTTAAGAGAACTCAGATTGTGTGCTGATCACACCCTGACGAAGGCTCATTAGCCGCAATGCGTATGTGTCCAGTACTTGTCACCTGTATACTAAATATTAAAGCCATGATGAAATAAATATTATTGAAGAAATATAAAAACTTTGAGTGCTTTGGATTATTAACATGTCCAAACAGGGGCGTAGCCATCATTTCAAACGTGAGGGGGACAGAATGTCAAGTGTTATACCAGTTTTTTTCTGACCTATGTCTAATTGATGGTTTTATTTTAAATTTTATCTTTTTTTTTTTTTTTTTTTTTAAAATGCTGTTATTGTAAGATATCTGGGTCTTTTTGACTCCAAATAAAGTTTGCTGGAGAAAAAAAAGACAAAAAGTAATATATACTCACTTTAGTAGTCATGTTTTACTAAAATGTTTTACATTTGTGCGGGATTTCAGCATTTTTTTATTTATATAATTCCAATCATTAGGAGACTAAAAATTACTTTTAGTTACATAATTTGTCAAAAATCAGCTCCAATGCAGAACACACAGATTGGTGACTTTAACCCGTCCAATCACAACAACACTGACCAACCTTTCGCTTGTACAATGTCAACAGTTGACAACAACAATCATAAACACGGAGCAAAATGACAAGAGCCAGAGCAAATACATTGTGTCGACATTTTTATATAGAAACAACACAGAAACCATCTGTGAACTGAGATACTACTTCCGCGGATATTCCGTATAACCGGTCAATTATTCAACAAGAGAAATATGCAGTTATCCATCATTGTGCAACACAAGTCAGATACCACATTTCAACTCACAGTGCTTGATGGTTTAGTCTAGAGTTTTGTTGTTGTTGCAATTTTGAACTCATCATCGCAAACTCTTCGTATGAACATGATAGATACAGCGCGAACCGGAACCCGCCCAGTCTGGCAACACTGAGCGCGGGTTCGAGCATGGGCGTGTCGTGATCTGTGAGTGACTGATTACCATGGAAACTTGGCGTAGCGCCTTCATTCACGACGGTCTCTTACGTTAGCTCTCTCTGCTTGCCTGCTGCGTCGCGTTCAAAAACAGATATTTATTAAACGAAAACAAGTTATTTCGAGTCATTTAACTCAAGTCCGAGTCAAGTCTCAAGAATATCAAGTCAAATTCAAGTCGAGTCTTTTAGTAATATTTGTCAAGCAAGTCTCAAGTCAAGTCATGTGACTCGAGTCCCCCACCTCTGTTTAATGGTGTTAAATTTCTGTGAGAAAATAAAATTATTATGAACCAAAAGAACTCTAGTCTCAACCAACATCAGTCTCGTCTACAGCTGTTCTGGTTATCAACCTCATTACAAGGATTCAAGATATTTTAAGCTTTCATTTTGTTCCATTTCTGGGTCTGTTTTGTTAGTGATCCGTTGTTTTGGGTGTGGTTATTAGTATTTTTTGTTTCATTATTTCGTTGCTTGAGCTAAAGCTACTCAGTCACAGACTTACAGTCAGAGTGACAGTGATAAAGTTGCGTCTTATTCACAGCATTTTCTGATCAGTTGTTTTTCTCTGAGCACATTCAACATGCTTCAACATTTCTTTGGACTTGTTTATCTCTCGGCAGTTTCACAGCTTGTGCGTTTCACAGGTTTGTATGTTGACTTAATTCTGTCTTTTATTCTTACGACACATTATCTGGAATGAGACTAAATATGTTTTAAACTTTAGATTTTCTTTATTGTAGGAAGTTATTATAACTTCGTTTCTGTCTTAAGACCAGATGTTGGAGTGTTATATTCATTTCTGTTTAGTTGACATGAGTATGTATAACCGATAATTCTTTATATTTGAAATCCATAACCGATATATTGGACGATAAATCTAAATACAAATGTGTATTAAACTTTGAGAGCCTGATTACAAAAACAAAAGGCTCACCATTAAAAGTCATGTCCCAAACACTTCAACATGAATTAAACATATACAGTACAGTAGCCAATTTGACCCAGTGTGAGATTCCTTAACTTTTAAAATGTTATATGACAGTCCCGGTAGTTATTAAAGGGTTAGTTCACCCAGAAACGAAAATTCTGTCATCAATTACTCACCCTCATGTCATTCGACACCCGTAAGAACTTATAAGAACACATATTTTTGTTATCAGCGTATCGATTCATGATTCGGATCGCGTGTCAAACCGCCAAACTGCTGAAATCATGTGACTTTGGCGTGCCAAACCGCTGATTCGATGCGCAGTTTAATAACTCTCCGAAGACACCTAATATAAAATGTGACTGTTTTTATTTTGTTGCATATCATGATAATGGCAATAATTTTACAGCAACCCATAACATTTTTTATTACTTATAGTAAACTGCATGCATTTCACGAAAGAACATTGTTTTGGTTGTGTTTCGCTCTGCGTGACTTAAGAGTTATAACCAGTTTAGATGGAAAGGATCTCAAGCTGATTAACCATGAATCAGGGTAAGACAAAAAAAGTTACATTGGGTACCTTTAAGTAAATGTCATCGGCCCAACTCTATAAAATACATAACTCTAGAGGCCCGTGGACCAGTGGTCACTTTGTGTCTGCTTGTAGTCCAGTTCTTTGGTGCTGAATTTTCATCCTTTTGAAATCTTACATTTTTTAAAATTCTTTACATTTTAAATCTTCTCAATGTGTTTAACAGGTACACATGCTGCATGTCCTGTTCATCTCAGCCCAGAGAGAATTGTTGTGAAGTTTGGCGGTTCTGTTTCAGCTAACTGTAGCACTTTCGCACTTTTTCATGATGGGATGGGATGGGAGGCCAATGAGGGAGCCGTGCTTATGAGTAAAGACAGTCTGATCACATGGAGAGTCCCGAACCTGAGAGAATGGGACATAAACACAGTCTGCTTCTTAAACTTCAATGATTCACAGTGTTTAGTAGACCTCCCAGTGACTGTTTACAGTGAGTTTCTGTTATTGATATTTTTATCGTGTCATTCTCAGAAATATCTAACGTATGTACATTCATGACTGCAGATATCAGAGTGTGTAAATCTTCCTCCACAGAGACTCCAGACAGTGTGTCCATCAGCACCGTGAATCACACCGGACCAATGCTGGAGGGAAACCATTATGAGCTCCAGTGTGATGTTCTCAATGTGGCTCCTGTTCAGTATCTCACCGTCACATGGTACAAAGGACAGATTCTGGTGACTCAAACCAACTTCACTGACACCATCAAAACTCCAGTCAGTAAAACATCTGAACTCCTGATCCGTCCGGACAGAGCTGATGATGGGGCTCAGTACTGGTGTGAAGCAGAGCTGGAACTGGGAGAAGAAGGACCTCAACCTCCTCCTAAAGTCACATCAAAGCTCAATGTTGAAGTTTACTGTAAGTTAATTTATTGCTATTTATTTAATATTTTCTGAAAGGCCTTCTCATGTGAAGGATTAAGGATTAGAGAGAATTAACATACAAAACAGGTTTCAGCTGATCTATTAATAAGAGCTGCTCATCATGGTGCTGTTGTGCTGAGAAAAGTTCCTCTGTTCTTCTCAGATAAACCAAAACACTCCATTTCAACAGAGCTAATCAATATAAACAATGAGGTCACGCTAAACTGTACAGTGAAGGCAAACCCAGCTCCTACGTACACGTGGCACTCAATACATCTGAAAGAGACGATCAGCTCCTCAGTGTTCCGGTCCTCCACACTCAGTCCAGGAAACTACATGTGCTTTGCCACAAACTCTCAGGGACGAGACAGCAAAGTGTTCATCCTCAGATCCACAGGTCAGTTATAGATAAAAACAATTAATTCAATTCAATTCAAATATATTTGTATAGCGCTTTTCACAATACACATTGTTTCAAAGCAGCTTTACAGAAAGTGCATTTTATAAATGTACATTGAAAAATGTTAGAAAAAGTTAATCAATCATGTATTATTTTAGGCCGCTATAACAGCGCTGGCGTTGAGTCGTCTCTTCACAGGTGTTGGGGCATCTGAAGTCTCCATGAGAGGCTGGATACAAACTGGAGCTGACCAACTATTTACCTCAGGACTAGTGTCCCGAGATAACAACAGAAAAGCAGATGGGAAATAATTAGCATAGCTGCTGTTCAGAATATTAATGCTTTTGATCCGATTTAACTGTAGTATAAAAGGTAAATATAATGTGAATGCTTGGCTAAAGAGATGCGTCTTTAATCTAGTTTTAAACTGGGACAGCGAGTCTGAACCTCGAACAATATCAGGAAGACTATTCCAGAGTTTAGGAGCTAAATGTGAAAATGCCCTCCCTCCTTTAGTGGACTTAGATATCCTAGGAACGACCAGAAGCCTCGAGTTTAGTGATCTTAAAGAGCGCGATGGATTGTAGGGCGATAGAAGATCCGTTAAATACACTGGAGCTAAACCATTTAGGGCTTTATAGGTCAGTAGCAATACTTTGTAATTGATACGAAACTTAATAGGTAACCAGTGTAGAGATGATAAAATTGGTGTTATATGATCATATAAAAACAATTAACTGCATATCCTCTTTCTGTTTGATGTTTGTTTTTTTGTATAATCATTTAGCTTAGTCATGTTGTTCTCTTTGAAAATGAGGAAGGAATTTGAGTGCACATTTGTGAAATATCTGATGACTTGAGTTCTGATTTATGACATACTGGATGTCCACATTTCTGGATGTCGGGTTGGGTTTTCTTGTAAAACCACTGATTCACTCTTCTGTATCTGTAGACAGGGATTGAGCTTTTGTGTGTGTTTCTGTTTGTAGTGCACCATCATTAACACTTTTCTTCTTCCACAGGTAGTCGTCCCACATTCTGGACTGTTTTTATCTTCTTCCAGTTAATGATTGCATTAATGATTGTCATTTAGAAAAGATTTAGTCACAGAATTGTATATATTTCTTTCTCCAAAATGGGACTAATCTGCATGGAATCCGTAAAAAATGATGTTGACTTGTAGAGCTTCACTGATCATGTGTATGAAGTCAATGTAAATGAATGACTTGATATGCACAATTAGGAAAACTGCTATTACACTTCACTTTTAATTATAAATGAATTCCTGCCTTTAACTTTTACCATGCAATTTAACATCTGATAGTGTATTCAACGCTCATTTGAATTTTTGTGATTATGTTTGAAACTATTAAATCTCACAACATAAAAAATATTGTAAATATTTTTTTATGTTAATATATTATTTGTTTAAAAATTTAAAACAATTTATCTTTCATAAATACACATGACATAACATTGAATCACTTTTTAAATATTGTGTTAAAATATATGTAGATCATAGATTCTCTATAACGGTTCACTCTGAAGTTCAAAACTGTATTGCCAGCCTATGTTATTTGTGATAAAAAAAAAATAAAAAAAACAACAATATTTACTGTTATATGATATATTTTAGTAGTGTTGATATCCAGTGTAAAATTTAGATCCTAAAGAAGAGAAAAATACTACTAAGAACTTTTTTAAAAGAAAAACTGGATTAAATAATACAATTTATTTTTTTGACATTACTGTTAACATCAGTATTCAAGTGTTTTTGATTGTTTGTCACCTTACCTCATTGAAAGGTATTAAACAGGTGGGGGACTCGAGTAACATGACTTGACTTCAGACTTGCTTGACAAATATTACTAAAAGACTCGACTTGACTTTGACTTGATATTCATGACTTGAGACTTGACTCGGACTTGAGTTAAATGACTCGAAATAACTTGTTTTTGTTTAATAAATATCTGTTTTTGAACGCGACGCAGCAGGCAAGCAGAGAGAGCTAACGTAAGAGACCGTCGTGAATGAAGGCGCTACGCCAAGTTTCCATGGTAATCAGTCACTCACAGATCACGACACGCCCATGCTCGAACCCGCGCTCAGTGTTGCCAGACTGGGCGGGTTCCGGTTCGCGCTGTATCTATCATTTTCATACGAAGAGTTTGCGATGATGAGTTCAAAATTGCAACAACAACAACAACAACAAAACTCTAGACTACGAAACCATCAAGCACTGTGAGTTGAAATGTGGTATCTGACTTGTGTTGCACAATGATGGATAACTGCATATTTCTCTTTGTGAATAATTGACCGGTTATACGGAATATCCGCGGAAGTGTTTCTAGTATCTCAGTTCACAGATGGTTTCTGTGTTGTTTCTATATAAAAATGTCGACACAATGTATTTGCTCTGGCTCTTGTCATTTTGCTCCGTGTTTATGCTTGTTGTTGTCAACTGTTGACATTGTACAAGCGAAAGGTTGGTCAGTGTTGTTGTGATTGGACGGGTTAAAGTCACCAATCTGTGTGTTCTGCATTGGAGCTGATTTTTGACAAATTATGTAACTAAAAGTAATTTTTATAGTCTCCTAATGATTGGAATTATATAAATTAAACAATGTTGAAATCCCGCAAACACTGCACAAATGTAAAACATTTTAGTAAAACATGACTACTAAAGTGAGTATATATTACTTTTTGTCTTTTTTTTCTCCAGCAAACTTTATTTGGAGTCTAAAAGACCCAGATAGCTTACAATAACAGCATTTTAAGCCAATTAAGCAAAAAAAAAAAGATAACATTTAAAATAAAACCATCAATTAGACATAGGTCAGAAAAAAACTGGTATAACACTTGACATTCTGTCCCCCTCACGTTTGAAATGATGGCTACGCCCCTGTTTGGACATGTTAATAATCCAAAGCACTCAAATATAATTGAAGAAATATTAAAAAAACTTTATTTCATCATGGCTTTAATATTTAGTATACAGGTGACAAGTACTGGACACATACGCATTGCGGCTAATGAGCCTTCGTCAGGGTGTGATCAGCACACAATCTGAGTTATCTTAAAGGGTTACTTCAGCGATTAGCATTAAGCTTTGAATCAGCTGAAACCCGGGAGTATATTCAAATTATCGTACTTTCCCCCCTCATATGACCCTGAGACGAGAGAATTATGTATTTTCTTTCTGGAAAAATTCCTCCGATGACGCAAATATCATCATTTTGCATCATCGTCGGAGTGTTTGTCCAGAGGCTGAAGACTACAGCCAGCAGGAGGCGCTATTTCCACATGTTTTCAACATCACACTCACAGCACTCGGCTCGAGAGCTGCGGAGATTCATGTAAACACAGCGGTGGAGAGCAAAGTGAGTGTTTCAACTCTTCAAATTAATTTCTATGAAAGTTAAATTCCCGCTGTTACCTCAGCTCATGTGATGAATGTAATCCGATCCTGCTGCGTTTGTGCCGTGACGCTCAATCGACTCACTCGCATTATATCGAACAGACACGTTCAGTTTTTAATTGTTGCGTCTCTAACTGAACTGATTTTATGAAAATGAACACGGTGGGCAAGTAAACCATGTCGTGGCTCTGGTCTTGCCTAGAGCAGCCTCGGGCAGTGAAGTGCATTCTGGGAATTGTTGTCTTTCATCCCCATGAGACAAAAATACATTTTCTGTGTTTTCTCAGTCTAAAGGCACCAAATACATTTTTTTTCACATTTCTACTACATTAAAGGATTAGTTCACTTTTTAAAAAACTTTTGCTGATAATTTACTCACCCCATGTCATCCAAGATGTCCATGTCTTTCTTTCAAAAGAAATTAAGATTTTTGATGCATTCATTTCTCCTTATAATAGACTCAATGGAGCCCAAACGGCTCAAGGTCCGAATGACAGTTTCAGTGCAGCTTCAAAGGGCTTTAAACCACACCAGACGATGAATAAGGGTCTTATCTAATGAAACCATCGTTCATTTAAAAAAAAAAAATCTAAAGTTTAAGTTTTATAAGCACAAATGTCCGCCTTGTTCTGGTCTGTGATATGTGTACGTGACGTCACGTGATACGCAGTTACGATGAAAAGGTCACGCTTGTCGTAGGCGGAAATACCGGACTTGCTTGTGACTTGCACATGTGTGACTTACTCCCACCTCTGCACTATGTCCATATTCTTTTACAGTCTATACTTTCAACACACTACTAACACACTCAACCAGGCCCTTCCCTATATTTTGCGTATGCCTTTGGTGGGAATTATTTAAATGAGGAATATTGTGATGAGTTAGTAAGAAAACTACAATAGAGCCATTTCAGGGAGTTCAGAAACAGTTCACACTTATAGAGAATAACTCCCTTTGGAGTGACTACGTTTAACTTCCCTTTTAGACATGCACCATTTTGAAGTGTGTTCAACTTTGAGTGGACGAGGATAGTTCATTTGGACTCGACCCCTTCGATTTTGACCGTGGGAACGAATCGATTCAATATGCAAATGAACACTTCAGGCAGATCCATAGACCAAAGTGCAACACAATTGTCATGTCACAACAGCAACTCGCACTTAATTTACCCACAAGTGATCAAAGGCTTATGGCGCTCCATTTAAACCCATTGCAAAGGGTCCGCCAGTGCACTAGTGCAACGTAAGCAATGACGTACACCCGAGTCAACGAGATGGAGGAATATTAGCAATGAAAGGACGTAAAAAAGTCTAAAGATGCTTTCAATTAGTTTCAGAATAGTGAGTTGTGTGTATTTGCCTGTCTAGCACACAAGTTCCTCTTTCAGTGTTTTAAAAGCATCCCAGGATTGCTTGATGTGTGTTCAGTGTTGCGATTAATGCATTACAAGTAACGTGAGTTTTTATGTGTATAGTAACACATTACTTGTAAATATACAAGAAAATATCTGCTTCTTTTTCACACTTGCACAAAAACAGATTCAGTATTCTTCAAAACGAACAGTGAAATGCAACCTCAGAATATTGCACAAACTTGCAATAATTAAATATGTTAAATTACGCAGATATACTTTAGTTAATTTAAATGAAATTAAAATGCATAATGTCTTCGCTGCTGACCTTCAATGATCCAGTTCAACCATACTAAGCAAAAATGACTTAAGAGAAACATCACGTACATTTTTTTTGTTTTTTTATCGCTGAACTTTCTTCTTAGATACATATTGTTATTATAAAAATCAAGGAAGCAAGCCCAGCCCAGATGAGAAAATGCAACGTAACACATTACTTTCCTCAAAAACGAGTTATCTTTTTTAGGGAGTAATGCAATATTGTAATGCATTACTTTTAAAAGTAACTTTTCTATTGATTGCAACATCTTACAACATGTATTTCACACTTTTATATAAGTAGCCTAATAACCACCAATTTTAATGGTTTATATATGAATGTTAATAGCATTTAATTTTACATTTATCATTTGGAGGACACTTTTAGCCATGCAACTTTCAGTGCATTTAAGGTTTGCATTTATTATATATGGTCAAATAATATGGAAATGCACATGGTGCACATATTTATTTCAATCATTGTATCTGATGTGACAGCTACAACAGTTTTGCTGAAGCTGCCAGTCAAACCCCACACAACCTCTGAGTGTGTATTATTTGTGGACATACATTTGAGTGAGTGTGAATTTGAATGCATTTGTGATTTAAATGAGCTCTGCCGTCTGCTCTTAAACTCATGCATCTGTGACTCAAGCATCCAACATGTTTTTCTGCGTCTTTTTTCTTGTAATGTGATACAGGGTGTTGTCTACAGTCTTCCTTCCCGGAGGAAATCTTTCCTCAAATGCAGCATGTGGTGACGGACGTCGTTCGGATCTCGCTGACTGACAGCAACTTATAAGAGCACTGAGAGTTTGGACATTGAGCTCCAGTTTTGCAACTTACTTGAGTTCATTCAAAGCAATTCCACTGTTATTTGATGAACAGATTTCATAAAAACACTCTTAAACATGAAGCTTCTTCAGTGGTTGTTTTGGCTGTATGGTGTTCTTGAGTTGATTATGTTTTTGATGTTTCATTAGACTAGAGCTTTCTTCTAATCAGCTTAGATCTAACCCTTTATTTTATTATACTAATAAACTATTATGACACACAATGGGCCTATAATGAATGTGGCTTATTATAAATATTTGAGCTGGTCTTGTAACAGGCTGTAGGTTTAGAGTATCATCTGGTAACAAAAGTTACAGCATTGGGTTTCCAACCGAGGCTCATACTAGTGCTCTCGGACAAAAGTCTTGTGTCCACCTGACCACCCTTGGTTTATTTTGAAATAATATATCCAGCCAGCTGTCAAATTAATAATAAAAATATGTGTGTGTGTGTGTGTGTGTGTCAAAATAACATCCACATGGATGGCAGGACCCAAGGTTTCCCAGCAGAACATTGCCCAAAGCATCACACTGCCTCCGCCGGCTCGCCTTCTTCTCATAGTGCATCCTGGTGCCATGTGTTCCCCAGGTAAGCAACACACACACCTGACCATCCACGTGATGTAAAAGAAAACGTGATTCATCAGACCAGGCCACCTTCTTCGATTACTCCGTGGTCCAGTTCTGATGCTCACGTGCCACTGTTGGTGCTTTCGGCGGGGTCAGGGGTCAGCATGGTCACCCTGACTGGTCTGCGGCTATGCCGCCCCATACACAACAAACTGCGATGCAGTGTGTATTCTGACACCTTTCTATCAGAACCAGCATTAACTTCTTGAGCAGTTTGAGCTCCAGTAGCTCGTCTGTTTGATCGGACCACAAGGGCCAGCCTTCGCTCCCCACGTGCATCAATGAGCCTGGGCCGCCCATGACCCTGTGGCCGGTTCTCCACTGTTCCTTCCTTGGAGCACTTTTGATAGATCCTGACCACTGCAGACCGGGAACACCCTGCAAGAGCTGCAGTTTTGGAGATGCTCTGACCCAGTCGTCTAGCCATCACAATTTGGCCCTTGTCAAACTCGCTTAAATCTTTATGCTTGCCCATTTTTCCTGCTTCTAAAACATCAACTTTGAGGACAAAATGTTGATTTGCTGCCTATTATATCACACCCACTAACAGGTGCCGTGATGAAGAGATCATCAGTGATATTCACGTCATAATTCACCTGTCAGTGATGTAATGCCTGATCGGTGTATACACCAAATATATTGTTCTCACAAAAACGACTCCAGAAGCATTTGTAGTGTATTTATAAATACATTTTAAAGAGAATCTAGTAGTTCTACATTATTTTTCTATACATTGACTCACTGTGGGCTCAAACCTGCCCGTGTGCCGAGATGCGTGAGCACGTGGCGTGCGATCAGCTGCCCTCTGACGTCAGCGATCGCGTTCACATGACTTCTGACTGGCGCGGTGGAAACCGGAACATCATGGCTCTGCTCTTTAGCGATGAGGAGTTCCAGCAGGCGTGGACCGAACTGGACGAGCCGCTGCTCGACGGCGGGTGGGAGTTCTTCACCGAGACCATGAACGTCAAAATATACAGACTTTATAACAAGGTGAATATATGATGATAAGTAAGTGACACAATGCGCACGCGCACTGCGCACAATCAAAACAATGCAATGCAAATTATCTTCTGATTTACAGTACAACTATAACGCATACATAACATAATGCACGTAGTCTATTTAATATGTATAATGTGGTTGAGTTTGATTATTATTTTAGGCATGCAACAGTACAATGCCCAAGGTAAACATGCTATTGAACACACTCGGTGTACTTGAAAATATTGTGACAACTTGCCCCAGATATGTATCTGTCTATACACATAATATGGCAACCCTGACAAAGTTTTGCTGGAGTCAAAATTGTGAGTTTTAAATGACTGTATGCTATAATACATAATGTAATGGGTGCATCTAGTGACATTTCCAATACTTAACACAATATGTATTACAAAGTCACCCATTGCATTGAGTTCTATACCATTATTTGGTTTATTAATTCATCCATAAAAGATCCAGATGTTTTAGTGATTTATATGGATGCATTCAAGAGACCCTGCACTAGGTTTCCCATCTAGTGCATGTATAACATCACATGAATTATTCATATATCACAGTGCTTGTTCGGGATTACAGGCTCTGGCTGTGATGTGGCTTGTGTTCGTGATGCATGTGTCTTTAATGTCGTGTTCAACAGGAAACAGGTTTGTACGAGTACAAAGTGTTTGGTTCTCTGCCCAGCTGCTCTCCAGATCTCTGCGCAGATGTTTACATGGATCTCGGCTACAGGAGACAGTGGGACTCCTATGCTAAAGGTAATCCTGAGCGGGACATCGGATGTCACAATCGGACAGCTTCATGAAAACCATTATTTCATAAACATCACCCTTCAACTCTTGACTCTCAGTTTTACTCGTAAGGCAGGTTTTGACAGATTCCTACGCTCATGAATCATAACTGAAGAGATTATAAGTGATACACCTATTTCTGAAACAGAACAACAACAAAAAAAAACTTTTACGTTAGTCAAGTCTCATCTGTTATTAATATATATATATATATATATATATATATATATATATATATATATATATATATATATATATATATATATATATATATATATATATATATATATATATATATGTATATATGTATATTCAAATGCATAGGGCTGGGTGATATGGCCAAGAAAAATGATCATGATAACATTTTTCATATCATTAGATATCGAAAATTGTTATAAATGTCAAATCTTTATTTCTTCCACGTTTAAATGCAGATTTTTGCTCCTGAGTGAAAGAAACCGGACTGTTAACTGTGGTTTTAAACTATGCTTGCGACGTTAAACTTAAAGGAAAACTGACTCATTTGCAGAATAATTAGATTTATTAAAAAAAGAAACATAAACAGAAAACAAAAACCCACAATGGGGCAAAACAATACCAAGAAACATAAAACATACCAGAAACAGAATCACGGGGGAACCGTAGACATGACAACGACCCGACAAAGACTAACAAACACAAGGAGCTTATAAATGGGACAAATCAAACGGAATCAAGGGAACACAGGTGGGGCAAATGAATCCGTCTATCATTCGTCAATCGTTTTTGATTTAATATTGAAAGTAGAAAAATGAGAAAACGGCTTGTTTTTCATTTTTTCATTCTGTTCAGAAAAAAGAAAAACAAGATTTTGGCGTGAATCTTTGTTTTTCGTTCAGAAGTGGAAAAATGAATAAACAGTTTGAATATTCGATTTCTACACGCGGGGAATTATTCGCCTCTTTCTGCTGATTGGCCAGCCAAGAACAAACTATTCCATCATCAGTTCTTCCTCAGTTCAGCACAGCAGAATAAAAGTCCTGCGCAGCTACAGCTGTGCGGATTCTTAACGCGCTTATTGCAACTACATTTTATCTTTTCTCAACAACCAGACTGGCTCGACCTCAGCCTCGACACAACCCGCACGGGGCAGAGCCAAGGCAGTGCTTTCTTCTGTGTAGACCAGGGCTTTAGACCAGCTTAGTGGCTGGGGGTGCACGAAATAAATAAAAAATTACTACCGTATTTTCCGGACTGTAAAGTTACGTTTTTTTTGCCGTTATTTAATCCAAAGTGACTTGTATAATGCATTTAATGTTAAATAATCGAATTGTTGACTTTTTAAAGTAGGCTCGTCAAGTAGCCTATCCTTCGCTATATTTTGTTCATGTTTCTGGTGTGTCAGAAGGATGTTTAATTAGGCGAGACGTGCTAGAGCAGCGCATCCTTTGTCTTCTTAATTTTTCAAAGGCATGACGTTTGTAGCAATTTTAAATGTACACAAATAAAATAAATATTTTACTGTTTCGAATTAGGAAAATAAGTGATGGCGCAGCTAGGCGACTCGCGCGCTCACATAATGGATCAGTTCTGGCATTGCAAACTTCACATCGCAGCCTGTTCTTTATCAAAATAAAACTAAACATAATTAATTAAATTTGTCTGTTGTTCCAGTCAGTACTTGCTGTTATTACAAACTCTTATCTGCATGTGAAGATGCCGATTTAGCCAATAGCCGACTGGATGAAACCTTCTTCACATAAATAGGCAGCTCCAGCATCCACATCTTACATTGCAAATATGGAAACTTTAGACCGAATGAAAGATGCACGAGCGACGAGCCCAACGATTTCAATTAAAATAAATAATTTAGGCTTGGTGTTTAAACTAAATGTTGTTTGTAGGTAATAAATAGCACAATATATAGGCTATTTTTATATATAGCCTAAGCTAGGCTTCATATATACTTTTATTTTTAATTCGTGTTTTCTGAATACCATTTATTCAAGGATTTGTCATACATTGAGGAAAAATACGCATAGCGTGTTATAGTGTTGTAAATTTTGTATTTTATTTACCTGTGTTTTACACAAGCCTACTTCTGAATGTAGGCTAATAATAAAATGCAGATTTTACTACAATGCAACGTTCGCGTGTTTCTCGCTCAAAATGACACAGTGTCATGTGAATTAGACTTGATGCGACTTTTCTGGCAAATAGCCTGTCAATTATTAATTATGCTAGCTATTATTACAAAATGCATTTGATGCATTAGGCTATACATTGTGCTTATCCCCACCCACATTAACTTTGGGCTTAATCACTGTTACAGCCTAATTATATGGGGGTCATTGGAAATGTATTTACTCAATATGAAATAATCTCAAAGTGCTGCGTATTTCCTGAACACTGCTCCGGTCTGTACCTGACTGGTGCGTTTTCAAGCGTTCTGAAGGTAGGTTTTAATAGAGTTTGAGAAGCAAACCGAAATTGCAAGTTATTACAGGCTTTAATGAAAATCTTGTGTTGCAGTCCTGTGCGAGTCCTTACGCTAAACACAATTGTTAATTAAGCACCCTTTTGAGATATCAATTATAATACATTTAAATAAAAACACGGTTGTCTGGTTGCAACGCATTATTTCCTTTTGTATTACAGTAAATAAATAAATAAAAATAGTCTCTCTCTCTCTATACACACGCATATATATGTGTGTGTGTGTGTGTGTGTGTGTGTGTGTGTGTGTGTGTGTGTGTGTGTGTGTGTGTGTGTGTGTGTGTGTGTGTGTGTGTGTGTGTGTGTGTGTGTGTGTGTGTGTGTGTGTGTGTGTGTGTGTGTGTGTGTGTGTGTGTGTGTGTGTGTGTGTGTGTGTGTGTGTGTGTGATATAGGCCTATTTAGCTACTTAACCAAGGTAGGCTTGAATTAAAGTGGTTAATTTATATCTACACAGAAGAAAGCACTGCCCGGTACGGGTTGTGTCGAGGCTGAGGTCGAGCCAGTCTGGTTGTTGAGAAAAGATAAAATGTAGTTGCAATAAACGCGTTAAGAATCCACAGCTGTAGCTGCGCAGGACTTTTATTCTGCTGTGCTGAACTGAGGAAGAACTGATGACGGAATTGTTTGTTCTTGGCTGGCCAATCAGCAGAAAGAGGCGAATAATTCCACGTGTAGAAATCGAATATTCAAACTGTTTATTCATTTTTCCACTTCTGAACGAAAACGAAAATTCACGCGAAATCTTGTTTTTCGTTTTCTGAACAGAATGAAAAAATGAAAAACAAGCCGTTTTCTCATTTTTCTACTTTCAATATTAAATCAAAAACGATTGAACGAATGATACAGTTCAAATGAAACCAATAATCAGGTAACGAGGGGGAGGGATCAGACAGACACGAGCACATGCTCAAAATAACCACACATGTGCTCCACAAGACAGGACAAGCATGCGACCGCTTCATTGTCAGAGCATGACTAAAACTTCACGTTTTTTAATTCTTTACACTCTTCCAGTCAATTTTCCATAACAAAATAAATAAAATAATTTCTCCGTTTGTGTGTGTGCTAACGGATGATATTGTTTGAAGTCATGAAACAGGTTTGTGTTGCCTGACGTGTATCTTCAGCGCAGTTTGCAGTGCAGGCTGCAGTATTAATGTAAGGAAGTTCGTTGTTCTGGGAAGAAGGAGGCGGAAACCGGTGAACGTCCAACAAACTTTAATCAAAAAAACTAAGTATAAGGGGGGCCCAGTCTCAAGATGGAGACACTGAAAGCGACAGGACGAGAGAGTGGAGAGAGGAAACAAAAGGGGAAAAAATGGGTCCAGTTCCCCTACACACTGTCACTCGGAGTTCCTCTTCGCTGTGCCATGCGATGGCGTTGGTCATTCCTGTGTGGGATGGCTCGATACTATTCCGGCAATGACTCGTCTTTTCAAAGGCAGTCAGCAGTGAGACCCATGCTCCCGCTCCGGCAGACGGCAAGCCACGGCATTCCTGCAGTTCATCCCACCTTGGCCCAGGGTACAGGACCGATTCTTCCATCCACTCCGGGTTATCCGGCGATCCAGCGCCACCGCTTCAGACAGCCTTCTGCGACCATCGTCCTTCCCGATCTCTGCAGCACTGGTATATCCCTCAGTACCGAGGCCTTTTTGTCAGAATGTCCCTCCTTCCTCCCGGGTTTGGGCACCAATGTAATGAAGTTCATTATTATGGGAAGAAGGAGGCAGGAACCGCCAACATTCAACAAACTTTAATCAAATAAACAGAAAGTAAAAGCGACAGTCCCTCACGGACGGCTGCCACACACACATGATAAAACGCGAACAAAAAATAAAGTTATGGTACAGGCCTGGGGCCTATTGCACAAAACTAGGATAAGGGATTAAGCCGGGATATCTTGGAGATCCTGGCTCAATTTATCCGCTAATATACAGTTATCTTTTGTTATTTTTCTTGGTGTGAGTGTGCCTTCAGGGTAAGTTTACACAACAGCGGTGTACTAAATGTTGCATACAGATGACAAGATCATCAAGATATCCCGGCTTAATCCCTTATCCTAGTTTTGTGCAATAGGCCCCTGGTCCTCTCTTGTCCTTCACTGGTGTTGCTCGTCCTTCTATGCCTCCGAGCTCCCTCATGAGAGGACTCGAGACCGGTGTGCCTCGCAGGTGAAGCTCATTCTCAATCACTCACCGGTCTCGCTCGCTTCTCCCACGTCTCTCGCTCGCCCACCTCGCCACAACTAATAATATTACATGTTTTGTCTCTTAGAATTGCACATTTGATAGTAGCTTGTGAATGCAGATGCAAATTTATGTTCATAAAAAAAAAACGGTAACATCTGTAAATGTTGTCGAAACCTCATTTTTATATGGTAATTTTAATATTCTGACTGTTTGAATTTTTTTCTAATTTATTTTATTTTTTATTTTTATTAGTTTATTTGTCAGGGACAATGTACAAAATACATTAATCTTACGAAAAGATGTTTTGTACTAGAATTAGCTTATGCTAGTTTCCATCTGCAGTCCCCGGGGGATTAATTAATTAATTAATTAATTTAATAAATGCACCGATCCGCGAGTAAACGCCCCTGCTTTGAGCCGAGCGGATAATGGTCCACGTGGCCTGCTTCAAATAAGCAGTTTCGTTCATTTTTGCCGCATAAACATTATATTGAACATTTATCGGACTCTTGTTGTCGTTTTATCGAGGGGAAATTATGTCACGATAACTATATTGTGATAAATTGTGATAGTTTTATCGCCCAGCCCTACAACTTTCTATTCTGTTTAAGATCTAGTGTTGTTATTCAGCTCAAGTCAGTTCAATGTCGATTCAGTTCAATTACTGTCGATGTTGCAGAATGCATCAGTTATGAAACTTAATTTGATTCAGCTATAAAGCAGCTGTACAGAAGACAATAGTGTCATTATTCAGCTCGAGTCTTGTTCTCATCTGATAATGTCGGTCGAATTGATAATAATACTGAAAATTTAGTGTGTAAATGTCTTATGTCTCTTGTGGAGCGCCAATAAACTGTCGCTCACTTGAAATGCATCATACAGCTTGTCTTTTTTTTTACTTGTTTTTCCACACTCTGAAGTTTCTCCTCTTGATGGCGGTCAGATCCGTTCAGATACACAGGGAACTGGACTGGTACGTCGTGCACATTTAGTGTCCCAGTAGACTGACCCAGTGTTTATTCTGTCATTGTCATGTGTGTGGAGCGTGCTGTGTTGTTTGGTAGTGATGTGGTTTATACACTACTAGTCTTGCGTAGCTTCAGACTGACAGCAGAAGGTCTGGACTCCATAGTGGTTTTCATTGGCTTAGGACCGCCCAGAGGCCTTCTGATTGACTTGTAAAGCAGCCAATCACAGTTAGTTTTGTCCTGTGTCATGTTTAGGGGCGTGACAATGTAACGGCAATGTCCCTACATTAACAGACCGGCATGTGAAAGGCAGAAACTGACCCTGGATCAGATTTTTGTACATTGAGAAGGTTTGTACTTTGAATCTCATTTTTTTAAACATAAGCTCAGTCAGTACCTGCTTAATGTTTAATCAAAAGTGTTAAAACTGAGATGGCAGAGCATCAATTAAAGAGCTCTGGAAACAGGGAGGTATGATGTCATGTTTAAAGCATTTTAGCATGCAGCTTTCCACTGAAGTCTAGTTATAAATGTAATAATAATAATGTAGTTATGACTACTTGTAGTTATGAACAGTCATAATGTAGTGATGACCAGTTATAATGTGGCTATGACCATTTATAGTTATGACCAGTCATAATGTAGTTATGGCCAGTCATAATGTAGCTATGACCATTTGTAGTTATGACCAGTCATAATGTAGTTATGGCCAGTCATAATGTAGCTATGACCATTTGTAGTTATGACCAGTCATAATGTAGTTATGGCCAGTCATAATGTAGCTATGACCATTTGTAGTTATGGCCAGTCATAATGTGGCTATGACCATTTATAGTCATGACCAGTCATAATGTAGTTATGGCCAGTCATAATGTAGCTATGACCATTTGTAGTTATGACCAGTCATAATGTAGTTATGGCCAGTCATAATGTAGCTATGACCATTTGTAGTTATGACCAGTCATAATGTAGTTATGGCCAGTCATAATGTAGTTATGGCCAGTCATAATGTGGCTATGACCATTTGTAGTTATGGCCAGTCATAATGTAGCTATGACCATTTGTAGTTATGACCAGTCATAATGTAATTATGGCCAGTCTTAATGTAGCTATGACCATATGTAGCTATGGCCAGTCATAATGTAGTTATGGCCAGTCATAATGTAGCTATGACCATTTGTAGTTATGACCAGTCATAATGTAGTTATGGCCAGTCATAATGTAGCTATGACCATTTGTAGTTATGACCAGTCATAATGTAGCTATGACCATTTGTAGTTATGACCAGTCATAATGTAGTTATGGCCAGTCATAATGTGGCTATGACCATTTGTAGTTATGACCAGTCATAATGTAGTTATGGCCAGTCATATTGTAGCTATGACCATATCTAGCTGTGGCCAGTCATAATGTAGTTATGGCCAGTCATTATGTGGCTATGACCATTTGTAGTTATGACCAGTCATAATGTAGTTATGGCCAGTCATAATGTAGCTATGACCATTTGTAGTTATGACAGTCATAATTTAGCTATGACCATTTGTAGTTATGACCAGTCATAATGTAGTTATGGCCAGTCATAATGTGGCTATGACCATTTATAGTTATGACCAGTCATAATGTAGTTATGGCCAGTCATAATGTAGCTATGACCATTTGTAGTTATGACCAGTCATAATGTAGTTATGGCCAGTCATAATGTGGCTATGACCATTTGTAGTTATGACCAGTCATAATGTAGTTATGGCCAGTCATTATGTAGTTATGACCATTTGTAGTTATGACCAGTCATAATGTAGCTATGGCCAGTCATAATGTGGCTATGACCATTTGTAGTTATGACCAGTCATAATGTAGTTATGGCCAGTCATAATGTGGCTATGACCATTTGTAGTTATGACCAGTCATAATGTAGTTATGGCCAGTCATAATTTAGCTATGACCATTTGTAATTATGACCAGTCATAATGTAGTTATGGCCAGTCATAATGTAGCTATGACATTTGTAGTTATGACCAGTCATAATGTAGTTATGGCCAGTCATAATGTAGCTATGACCATTTGTAGTTATGACCAGTCATAATGTAGCTATGACCATTTGTAGTTATGGCCAGTCATAATGTAGCTATGACCATTTGTAGTTATGACCAGTCATAATGTAGTTATGGCCAGTCATAATGTGGCTATGACCATTTGTAGTTATGACCAGTCATAATGTAGTTATGGCCAGTCATAATGTAGCTATGACCATTTGTAGTTATGGCCAGTCATAATGTAGCTATGACCATTTGTAGTTATGACCAGGCATAATGTAGTTATGGCCAGTCATAATGTGGCTATGACCATTTGTAGTTATGACCAGTCATAATGTAGTTATGGCCAGTCATAATGTGGCTATGACCATTTGTAGTTATGGCCAGTCATATTGTAGCTATGACCAGTCATAATGTAGCTATGACCATTTGTAGTTATGACCAGTCATAATGTAGTTATGGCCAGTCATTATGTGGCTATGACCATTTGTAGTTATGACCAGTCATAATGTAGTTATGACCATTTGTAGTTATGACCAGTCATAATGTAGTTATGGCCAGTCATAATGTAGCTATGACCATTTGTAGTTATGACCAGTCATAATGTAGTTATGGCCAGTCATAATGTGGCTATGACCATTTGTAATTATGACCAGTCATAATGTAGTTATGGCCAGTCATAATGTAGCTATGACATTTGTAGTTATGACCAGTCATAATGTAGTTATGGCCAGTCATAATGTAGCTATGACCATTTGTAGTTATGACCAGTCATAATGTAGCTATGACCATTTGTAGTTATGGCCAGTCATAATGTAGCTATGACCATTTGTAGTTATGACCAGTCATAATGTAGTTATGGCCAGTCATAATGTGGCTATGACCATTTGTAGTTATGACCAGTCATAATGTAGTTATGGCCAGTCATAATGTGGCTATGACCATTTATAGTCATGACCAGTCATAATGTAGTTATGGCCAGTCATAATGTGGCTATGACCATTTGTAGTTATGACCAGTCATAATGTAGTTATGGCCAGTCATAATGTGGCTATGACCATTTGTAGTTATGACCAGTCATAATGTAGTTATGGCCAGTCATAATGTAGCTATGACCTTTTAGTTTTGACCAGTCATAATGTAGTTATGGCCAGTCATAATGTGGCTATGACCATTTATAGTTATGACCAGTCATAATAGTTATGGCCAGTCATAATGTGGCTATGACCATTTATAGTCATGACCAGTCATAATGTATTTATGACCAGTCATAATGTAGCTATGACCATATGTAGCTATGGCCAGTCATAATGTAGTTATGGCCAGTCATATTGTAGCTATGACCATATCTAGCTGTGGCCAGTCATAATGTAGTTATGGCCAGTCATAATGTAGCTATGGCCAGTCATAATGTAGCTATGGCCAGTCATAATGTAGCTATGACCATATGTAGCTATGGCCAGTCATAATGTAGCTATGACCATATGTAGCTATGGCCAGTCATAATGTAGCTATGACCATTTGTAGTTATGACCAGTCATAATGTAGCTATGACCATTTTCTTTGCCTGGACTGTAGTGCATATGGTCATGTAGTTGTTAATATGTGGGTGTGGGTGGGCGTATGTTTATGAGCTTGTGGTTGTGATGTTTTCTGAAAGAGTTGTTTATATAGATGTTCAGTGGGCTAGGAAAGATGTTTTAAGTTGAAGTGCTGCATTTAAAAAAAACGCTCAGTAAATGACCATTTAAACCATTTTAATGTTGGTTATCATCAATACGGAGCTCTTTCTATTCTCTCAGGATCTGGGAACTATTAAACCATCTTTAAAAATCACTTTAGTCCATGTTTTGGTCTTTGTTCAAGCCATTTAGTTTTCCTCATGTTTTAAGACATGACATGGCAGGGTGGTGTATTTCCCGCAAACACAAACAGACCGTGAATAGCTGTGTGTGGCTGTGCATGCGTGTGTTCATGAGGGTGGAGTGCCGTTTTATTGGAAACACATCTCTGGCTCCAGACGGACCCCGTATGCATGTGCTTGAGCTGATCTTTCATGAAGAGCCTCATGCATCTGACAGCGTTTGTGCTTTGATGTATGTCCTCTAGTGTCCCCTGGTCTGTGTGCTTTTCCTGTGGCATAACTGGAGAAATCCCACCCAAATACACACAACAGCACAAACTGACCTCCGGATCCTGATTGCATGAGGGCGTTTACAGTTCTTATTATTTCGCGCTGCTTTGCGTTTTCATCAGAGTAAATGTTTGTCAAACTGCAGGACTTGTTTTGTCCTTTCCTTCAGTCTCTTTCCTCTGCCTGCGCCATGTGTGATCTCACTGAATGCACATCTCTGCGTTGTGTGATTTCAATCACTAGTATGAATATTGTGTCGGACCACCAGAGCAGTGAAATGTGGTTTTTGTTAAATCAGTCAAGAATCGCTCGTGATTACAATCTTGAGCCTCCACCCTTGTTCGCTGAATACATCATCTGTGTAACGCTTGATACACCCGTGTGACCCGTTCAGACCTGGAACAAACACGCCTGAGAGTCTTTTTCTGCTGGGCGGTGTTCGCTCAACAGTGTTTTTTAAGTTTTGGTCATTTAGTTGTATTATTGTCATTTTTATTATTACTATTTTTTTTAAATGTCTATATAGTTTTTTTTAATCTCAAGTTGTTGTTTATTTAGTATATCAAGTAAAGATAAATGAAAATGATAAATGTTGCCTTGTCAACCAGCTGAAATTAAACAAGCTGAAGTTTATATATATATATATATATATATATATATATATATATATATATATATATATATATATATATATATATATATATATATATATATATATATATATATATATATATATATATATATATATATATATATATATATATATATATATTTAATTTGATTCCAAATTCAATTTTTTTTTCATTACATTTTTCTGGATTCCGTAAAAAAAAAAATTCTCGTTTAAATTTTTTTGGACTCCATTTTAATGGTTAAATTAAATTTTAGTAATCAAAAAGCATGTCTAATTAATTGAAATCATGACATTTTATAGAATTTGACATCAATTTAGCAAAAATTACATGTTTAAGACCCCGTGAAATACATTTTATATGAAAGAAAAATTCTCAAATTCCATATATTTCTGGGTTGCATTTTAATGGTTTAATTAAATTGTAATAATAAAAAAGCATGTCTAATTTATTTAATTCATATAACAACTTTTTTCATGTTTGTCAAATTAAATGAAAGCATAAAATGTTAATTTAATTGATCTTTTAACCATGAAATTAAACAAAGTGCTGCACAACAGAGCTTTACTGTTAAAATTAAAACATGGAGTAAAATTCACTGATTATTTCTTTTAATAAAGTTTTAATAATAATAATTATTAGTGTTATTATTACAGTGAGATGTAGCTAAATTCTACTGTACATCAGTAATATATTTCTGTCACAATTTCTTCAAGTTAAACCAAACTTTTATTTTGCTGTGATGATCATGCAGGATTCTTTTATGGTTTGATATTCACAGACACTATATCGCCATGTTATTTTAATTTTATTTTATTAATTCATCAAAAAATTGACAAATTACTAGCCTGGATGCCAGCCGAATTCAGCCCCGCCCACAACATTTGAGCTCAGGCAGTTCGGTCTGGAATCGATCCATAGAGGAGTAATTATGCCTGAACAGAAACTGTTCGGACCAATGAAATTGTCAGGGCGGGCTTTAGACGATGATGGACAGATGATCAACAGTAACGTAATCATCCACGTCATCAAAGGCGACTTGGGTTGAATTCATTATAATCCTAAACAGAACTATTTCTCTCAAAAATGATGATTGTGTTGGTAAATACTCTGAGTATCCTTACATTTTTTTATTTTTTTTTTTTTACAACACCAGAAAAGATAGTTTACACTCTTTATCTTCTTCTACTTCTTCCAGCATGCGTGCAGTTGAGATCTGTTTACAACAGTGCGTTAGTGATGCGTCGTTCATGAACGATTCGTTCTTTTTGAACTAATCTCTGTAATATGACTCGGGAACAGCGAGCTGTCTCAGAGAGCGGTTCGTTCATTGTGTGTGTTGAGCGTGCATGCGCTACAGGCCATCGGTTCTGTACAGGATCTTCTGCACTCAGCCGATGGGGCTGTGAGAACGAATGACTGGAACCCGAAGACTCGAGAGCTGAACTAATCAATTCTGTTTCCGGGACTGCACGCACTGCTTATAGGGCTGTCACGGCCCAGATCAGACACTGATGACGGAACTAACGACTCAAACCCAAAGACAGGAGAGGTGTAACGTTACTAATCTTTCCAGGGAACAGACGTGATTAAATGTGAAGTGACAAAAGAAAGAAGGACTGGGATTTGGAGGTGAGGTGAACTAACAGACTGCATAGCCTGAAGACCCAGCTAAAGTTTGGCCTTGGCTACATTAGCTTATCATTTATTTTTTATTCCAAATGTGATCAACGTTTGCATAAATACTAGATGTGTTGGATTGAAGTATGAAATGACTTGGAAAAAGATTTGTTCATTTTGCTGAACGAGATTCAAAGATCCGAATCCGTAAAATAATCCCAATTTCCCACTATTATGCGTTGCTCAACATACGTAATTTACTCTGTTGCTTTGATTGCTTGTAGGTCTTTCCAATTGAGGTCTTTCCTGGTTCGGTTGAAACACACCCCATAATCAAAGCTCAATGGAGCGGTATCAGACTCATATTCTGACTAGAGTTGAGTATGACCACGTCAGGCTACAAATTCCGTAAAATTATATAGTAAATTCCGTTTTTATGATGGAAATCTGCATTTTCCATAGGCCCTAACACTCATTAATTCACTGTGAGCTAACATGAACATGGATGTTTTTATTAATTAACAAAGACTATATTAAAATAATATATTTCTCATTGGTTGTTCATTTTAATTGTTGCATAAACTAATATTAATATGCCTCATTGTAAAGTGTTACCAAGTTTATTTCAAGTAACATCATTTTTAATGGCTTAGGTTTATAATAACCCTGCTCAATTCTATCTACTTCACTTTGCTAATTGTATAAATGCTTTGAATGTGTGTAGTCCAATCAGAATTGAGTCCATTAGTCAGTTCAACTCAAGTGTTTCATAATGTGAAGCTGTTTTTGCAGTAATGCCACATTTGGGACTCCCAAGCATTCCATAGTCCTCCCCGATCGCTTCCAGTCTTCTGGGAAGGTTTAGCGTCCGATGTTGGACATGCATTTGCTCCCATAAGACACGAGAGCATCAGTGAGGTTGCATGATGGGATGCAGATCCAGAGTTCAGGGGAGGTTCAGGTCTGGTTCTAGTTCTTTGAGTCACGCTGGAACTGAAATGAATCCTCCTGAACTATTGCCACAAAATTGGAAGAGCACCGTCTCTAAAAAGATTGTAGCTCTAATTTGTCATTTTTGTAATCCAAATCAGGCCGTTATATAGGTTATTTACTTAATATATTTCTCGCAAAATGAACTATATCATGCCACGTAAACCTTGATGGGAAATGGAGTTTGTTCATTTCACTCATCGCTTCGTAACTCCTCTTTCACTCTTCTCATCTGTCTGGAAACATATTCCTCTCATGATAGCTTGCTCTTGAACTGTTTCCTAATGGTACTACTCTCTGTGTGTGAATGTGTGTAGTTTAGATTACACTGGGTCTCATTTGTTAAGATTAGTTAATGCGTTCTTTTTTACATCTTTAAAAATGCAGTAGTTGTTCTTAGTTTCCAGTGCATTAACTAATATTAGCTGATTCAACTTTACATTAACATTAACTAAGATTAATACACACTGTTAACCAGACAGTAGTCTTATTGTGCGTTCACACCAGACGCGAGTGAAGCGAATAAATTCACATGTAGTTGGACTCTTGAACATTTTGAGTTTTGCGTCATGGGAGGGGCTTCTGCCAGGCGGCTCGTCTCGTTGTGAAATGGCTGACATGGATTGTTTTAAAATACGCAGAATAAGCTCAATTTGCCAGATTTAACTAGCTTTTATAGGGTGAATTCAGAGTGATTGGGACCCTTTTTTCCAAGTCATGTCCATGGCAAAGTGTCCCGATCACCCTGAAATATAGCTCAAATTGAGTAAAGAGCGTTTTTCACAACTTACCAGATTGTCCGACCTCCTCACTCACTTTCTTCCAAGCAAGATCCTTTTATTCCTGTTTCTATAAAGTCTGAAGATGTATAGTACATCTCCGGGTATTCACATATGATTTTGTCCTAATTGTTGTCACTACTAGAGCAAGCTCCTGATTGGTTAACGCGGCGCGAATATCTGCCAAAATTCGCGAAAGTTTTGAGCGTCAAACGCTCAATTTGCGTCATTTGTGGCGTCATTAGGCTCGTTTGAGATGAGCAAAATCTGCATAGAACCGATCCCCAGTGATCACCGCGAGATGCACGCCGCTTAGAAATGTGTCCGAACGTGGTCCGACTTGCTCTGTTTTCAAACTGACGTGTGTCAAAAAATTCGTCGGATTATGCAGTCGGGCACAATTGCTCTCCACCGACTGCGCTGAGCAAAAGCTGCGCTGACAACTTACTGACGGCACAGCTTAATGCTCATTGGTTTAAAAAAACGTAATGTATGGTTTTTTAAAATGTTTGATTTTATCTTGTTTTTATGTGTATAAATTGTGTGAATATTCCCAAACTCTCAGACAGTGCGATCTCTCTGTGGGTTGTGTGATTGTTGTCATTTTTATATTTATTAAAAAAAAAAACATGTATGTAATTAAAGTAAAAATTATTGATAAACACGTCCAGTTTATCAGCAACACAGTGCATGAGTGTGAATCCCGCGATATCCGCCTTTGATCTCGCAGGTGTCTGATCCATACGAGAAGAGAGAGCTGTCCGTTTAGCCTGCAGTTTTTTTCACTCCTCCATTCATTGCAGCCGCCTAGTCTCGGCTGAGTTTTAGGCGAGCAAGACGCATCTCAAACATGCTTAAAGTCCCAGTAAAGTCAATTCTGAGATTTGTTTCTAAACACATTAGAAATGTTAGAAATGTATTGTTGAAACACATTACAAAGACTGTGAACTGTGCAGTACTGAATTCAGAAGTTAGACCGTTAAGAAGTTTTTCACCATTGCTGTGTTCCGGATTTTTTGGGTGGGGTTAAAACGGTGGCTGGATGACACACTGGAGCCGCTGAGCTCATGGCCCCTCCACCATAACTAGAGCACATTCGCAATTTTGCATCAGTTCACCCGCTAGATTGCGAGTTACTGTCAGTACCGTTAGTTACTACAGCCTACAACTTACAAAACAGCCTACAAAACAAACAAAAAGACGATCTCAAGAAGAGGTGGATTAATTTTGTGAACAGCTACCTTGATGGAGTGCTGACGATCACCACCAGCACCTGCCTCTGCAGTGTCTTTACACCGGATAGTTTTACAAACTTTCATCGGCAACAACTGGGATTCACTGATAATCCGCTGCAGAATGAGGCCGAACCGACTATCTCCCGCCCCGACCTTCATCCTCCCGTCCCGCAGACATCAGGTGACTCGTGACTCGTGAGCTGTACTCGAGTGTTGTTGTTGTCTTGTGTGTTTGTGAGCTGTACTCGAGTGTTGTTGTTGTCTTGTGTGTTTGTGAGCTGTACTTGAGTGTTGTTGTTGTCTTGTGTGTTTGTGAGCTGTACTCGAGTGTTGTTGTTGTCTTGTGTGTTTGTGAGCTGTACTCAGTGTTGTTGTTGTCTTGTGTGTTTGTGAGCTGTACTTGAGTGTTGTTGTTGTCTTGTGTGTTTGTGAGCTGTACTTGAGTGTTGTTGTTGTCTTGTGTGTTTGTGAGCTGTACTTGAGTGTTGTTGTTGTTGTCTTGTGTGTTTGTGAGCTGTACTCGAGTGTTGTTGTTGTCTTGTGTGTTTGTGAGCTGTACTGAGTGTTGTTGTTGTCTTGTGTGTTTGTGAGCTGTACTCGAGTGTTGTTGTCTTGTGTGTTTGTGAGCTGTACTTGAGTGTTGTTGTTGTCTTGTGTGTTTGTGAGCTGTACTTGAGTGTTGTTGTCTTGTGTGTTTGTGAGCTGTACTCGAGTGTTGTTGTTGTCTTGTGTGTTTGTGAGCTGTACTCGAGTGTTGTTGTTGTCTTGTGTGTTTGTGAGCTGTACTCAGTGTTGTTGTTGTCTTGTGTGTTTGTGAGCTGTACTCGAGTGTTGTTGTTGTCTTGTGTGTTTGTGAGCTGTACTCGAGTGTTGTTGTCTTGTGTGTTTGTGAGCTGTACTTGAGTGTTGTTGTTGTCTTGTGTGTTTGTGAGCTGTACTTGAGTGTTGTTGTTGTCTTGTGTGTTTGTGAGCTGTACTCGAGTGTTGTTGTTGTCTTGTGTGTTTGTGAGCTGTACTCGAGTGTTGTTGTTGTCTTGTGTGTTTGTGAGCTGTACTTGAGTGTTGTTGTTGTCTTGTGTGTTTGTGAGCTGTACTTGAGTGTTGTTGTTGTCTTGTGTGTTTGTGAGCTGTACTCGAGTGTTGTTGTTGTCTTGTGTGTTTGTGAGCTGTACTTGAGTGTTGTTGTTGTCTTGTGTGTTTGTGAGCTGTACTCGAGTGTTGTTGTTGTCTTGTGTGTTTGTGAGCTGTACTCGAGTGTTGTTGTTGTCTTGTGTGTTTGTGAGCTGTACTCGAGTGTTGTTGTTGTCTTGTGTGTTTGTGAGCTGTACTCGAGTGTTGTTGTTGTCTTGTGTGTTTACGGCCGAGTGGGTGTGGTTTCGGCGCCGATCAACGGACACGCCCCCCGGCGTTTGAGAGCAGAGAATGCTGCTTATTTTTTCAAGATTTCGATAAGATATTTTATGTACTTAGCGGATTTTTTTATGATTCAAATTTGGCTAGTTGGTTAATAACACATTTATCTGTGGTGTGAGAAACTCAAAACACATGTTTAATTTTACTTTAAAGGGACTTTAACCGTGCCGCCTATTCGCACAGAATGTCTATTCGCGTCTTTGCATTGCCTTAACATGAAAGTCCCTCGCGCTTAACGCTTCATTCACTTCTGGTGTGAACGCACCATTAGACTTATGCAGAGTTTAGCTCCCTATACCTTCATTCACTATTCCCTACATTTGAAAGAGTGAATGAAAACTAGTGAGTGAATTCGGACACTGAGGGCTGCCGCTTTAGTTTTTGCCCCCATTTTTCATGTGTACACAAAAGGCCTATTTCTCTCAAATATTGTCTAAATCTGTGTTAGTGAGCACTTCTCCTTTGCCGAGATAATCCATCCACCTCACAGGTGTGGCATATCAAGATGCTGATTAGACAGCATGATTATTGCACAGCTGTGCTTAGGCCACTCAGAATGTGCTGTTTTACTGTATTGGGGGGTCCAAAAACCAGTCAGTATCTGGTGTGACCACCGTTTGCCTCACGCAGTGCAACACATCTCCTGCGCAGTTGTTGATTGTGGCCTGTGGAATATTGTTCCACTCCTTTTCAATGGCCGTGCGAAGTTGCTGGATATCGGCAGGAATATAGGCTACAGGATTTTGTTCAGTGTAATTATTTAGACTTTAATGATCTTCTGGTCAGACGCGGGAATTCATTCAGCGTGCAACTCTCACAGTGCATTATGGGTATTCTCTAGCTCTTAAGTGTGCATCGGTTGCACACACATTATCACGGTGGATTGTGGGATTGAATGAGTGCACTTGAAAACGTCCACTATGGTTTCAGACACCACTACAAATGGCTGTCCCTTCAACTAGTGTGCTAATTATAGGGGGGCGATTTCAAACACAGCCCAAGTAAGACCTTGATTAGCTGGTTCAGGTGTGTTTGTTTACGGTTGGAGCTGAACTATTAGTTAACTAGTTCCTATGTAGTTAACTAATGTTAGCATCAACAATGAGAACTTACTGTAAAGTGTGTAAGTTAACTGAGTGTGTGTGTGTGTCGTCCTCAGAGCTGCACGAGAAAGACTACAGCGGGCAGAAAGCCATATACTGGGAGGTGAAATATCCATTCGCTCTATCCAACAGGGATGTATCCTACAGACAATTCATCCTTGGATAAAATCCAGTGTTTGTGCTGGAAAAGACATGTAAATGCTGACCAGTGTCAGAAAAATTTTTATTTCTTCATTTATAATAATATTTAATTCAAATAAATCTGCATTTCTCTCTTCGTGAGCCCTTAACCCTTCGCAGTATGTTTACGTGCGGGAGCGACGGGATCTGGACGTGGGAGGACGGAAGATCAGGGTGGTTTTAGCCAAGAGCTCGTCCGTGTCTCAGTGTCCAGAGAAGAGAGGCGTGATCCGGGTCAAAGATTACAAACAGAGTCTGGCCATGGAGAGCGATGGCTCCGGCGGTACCAAAGGTGCACAGGCACACACACACACACACACACACACACACACACACACACACACACACACACACACACACACACACTCATTCTTCTCACACTCACTCAAACACACACACTCGCAAAAACGCATGCTTACTCACTCACTCACTCACACACTCACTCTCACACACACACACACACACATACACACTCATCTCATGCTCACTACTTTCCACTCACTCACACACGCATTTTCACTTCACACACACACACACACACTCATTCTTCTCACGGTCACACACACACACACACTCATTCTTCTCATGCTCACTCGCACACACTCACTCTCACACATGCATGCTCACTCGCACACACGCATGCTCACTCGCACACACACACACACACACACACTCATTCTTCTCACGGTCACCCACACGCACACACACACACACACATGCTCACTCGCACACACTCACTCACACACGCATTCTTCTCACGGTCACTCACACACACTCATTCTTCTCACGGTCACTCACACGCACTCTCTCACACACACGCACACGCACTCTCTCACACACACAGACACACACACACTCACACACAGGCATGCTCGCTCACTCACTCCACTCACACACAGGCACACGACTCTCACACACACTCACTCACACACACACACAGACACACACACACACACACTGACTCACACACAGGCATGCTAGCTCACTCACTCACTCACACACACGCACACTCTCTCACACACACACAGACACACACACTCACTCACTCACTCACTCACACACACACACACACACACACACACACACACACACACACACACACACACTCACTCACTCACTCACTCACTCACTCACTCACTCCTCACTCACTCACTCACTCACTCACACACACACACACAGACTCACTCACTCACACACACACACACACACACAGACTCACTCACTCACTCCTCACTCACTCACTCACACACACTCACTCACTCACTCCTCCTCACTCACTCCACACACTCACTCACACTCCTCACTCACTCACTCTCCTCACTCCTCACTCTCACTCACTCACTCACTCACTCACTCTCTCACTCCTCTCACTCTCTCACTCCTCACTCACTCCTCACTCACCTCACTCCTCACTCTCTCACCTCACTCACTCACTCACTCACTCACTCACTCCACTCACTCACCACCACTCACTCACTCACTCACTCACTCACTCACTCACTCACTCACTCACTCACCACTCACTCACTCACCACTCACTCACTCACTCACCACCACTCACCACTCACTCACTCACTCACTCCACCTCCTCACTCACTCACCACCACTCACTCACCACTCAACCATCACTCACTCCTCACCACTCATCACTCACCACTCACCACTCACTCACTCACCTCCTCTCACCACCACTCACTCACTCACCACCACTCACTCACTCACCACCACTCACCACCTCACTCCTCATCACCACTCACTCACTCACACTCACCACCACCACCACTCACCACTCACCACCAATCAAATCAAATTCCAATCAAATAAACCACTCAACTCACTCACCAATAACCACTCACCACCACTCACCACCTCCTCACTCACCACCACCACCACCTATAAATAAATAAATAAATAAATCCAATAAATAAATAAATAAATAAAAATAAATAACTAAATAAATACCACTCAAATAAATAAATGAAATAAATAAATCCACCACCACCACTCACTCAACTCACCACCTCCAATTCCAATACCACCACCACCACCACCACTCCACTCACCACTCTCACACTCACCTGCTCACCAGTAACAGTGTTTGTTTGAATCATATTCCAGTGTTTATGAACTACTTTGATAATCCTGGAGGAATGATACCGGCGTGGCTGGTGAACTGGGCAGCAAAGGTGAGCCGGCTGTAGATTCGTTCATGTAAGGTGTATTTATTCAAGTAAGGGTGTTGATGAATGTGTTTTCACCTTCAGACCGGCGTCCCTGCCTTTCTCACCGACATGAAGAAGGCCTGCAGTAACTACTCAAACTACTGCACCGACAGCAAGTGATGCATTCGCCACCGTCCTCTCTCTCTCCTGCCATCTCTTTGGTTCTGCTTCACGTCAGACGGGCATTCCGGGTGAAGGGGTTTGTGGGTAGTGTTACTGCTGTTTAAATGGTGATTGGAGAAAAATGCAGCTGGAGTCCTTCATCTTAATTATACAGATAATCTGTTCTGGAAATTAGGGCTAATTTGAGTTTCAACATAATACTTTTATGTAATTCGTGACTGTATGAAAACATGAATTAATTAATTACATTTTAAATGCACAAAATCAATCAATAAGCCTTCCTGTAAAAACAAATGCTGTTAGATTTTATACAGCAACCCTATAAAATGCATTTGGACACTTAATAAAATGAATGAAAAATCATTCAGTCTATTACTGTAAAGAAAGACATTTGGCAAAAATAAGTCTGTTAGGTTTGAATCATGAAGCAATAGATATACACTACCATTATTATCATTATTAATAATTAAGCAGCAATAATAATTGAAGGATCATGTGACACTGATGCTGAACATTCAGCTTTGATCACAGGAATAAATTACATTTTAACAAATATTCACATAGAAAACACAGATTTTAAATGGTAATAATATTTCACAATATTACAGGTTTTACTGTATTTTTGATGAGCAGAACAGACTTCTTTCGCAAAATATTACTGACCACAAACAGTGATGCACATCTGGATTTAAGTGTCCAAATAAGCACGAGGGTTACTGTGTGTGATCTGAACCCCAGCAATTGAATACAATCATGCACTTAAATATTACAAGAACGGTTTGCATGTTCAGGTGCTGAATTAGTCCGTAGTCCGTGATGGATTGTAGTAATGCGGCGCCCTCTGCTGCCCACCGAAGTTCTTACTGATTTTATGATTTTAATGGTCAATTTGTTTTGTTAATGGTCAGAATCTGTATATTGGGACATTTTATTACATTTGAATGTATGTTTCTGATACGTGTAGATACTTTTAAAGAGGAACCTGCTTAAATCAATTACTATACAGAGCTGAAAATATATTTGAGTATTTGCACTGAAAATATCATAATACTGCTGTTTACTTCTTAATGCTGAGCACAGTACATTTATGGAAAGAAATATTAAAGCAGCAATACTATCAGCTGGTGTTTACAGTCGTGGGTTGGTATCCATTTGGAAATTGAGATTATTCATAGGAAAGTTATTAAGGACATTCCCTTCGGCTTGTGTCCGTTTGACACTCCGCAGGTTCATTTCATGTGTTGTTTTTTGGCATCTACCTCTTTCACTCACAGGACTGCAATTGGAAATAAAATCATCTGTGCATTCTGCCTCAACCTGTTCAAAATTTCATTGCAATAAAACTGGTGTTTTGCCTTTCAGTGTTGTTGGATTTGTATTTGTTTGAATGCAGTTGATCATTAAAATTTAGCTTAAAATTACTCTAATATCTCACGATCATGGATTTGAGTCAAAAAATGTTTTCAAACAGGGGTCCGTGGAAAACAAAATATATATATTTTTTTAAATAAAATTAAAGTAAATCATAAAAATTAGATAAATAAATCAAAAATAAATACATATAACATTACTACAGTGAGTAGAACAAAATATACAATAATGTAACACAAATTTTTGATTTATGATATGAATGTTTTGTTGCAACGCAACTGTGGAGAGCAAGTGTGAGAGAGACGTCACCTTGAAATTAATGTTCAGATAATTAATACTTTGGTATACAATCTGAGATGGAGAAGTTTTATTGAGAGTTTCCCAAACTTTATGCCACAGACCTCCAAATATAAGGACCCCAACCCTGACCCATAAATGCAGCTATATATATATTCATGTATAGACTCATTAATACTAAAAAAATTACATTAAATAAAATCTACCCACCAAAGTATAACCATAAAAACTGGTTAACAATAGAATAAAATTGTGATTTTTTTTCCAGTCATTGTTTTTTTAAGAACGCACCATGAAGCAGAAATAATGTCAAATTTATATTTTAAACATTTTTATTTTTAGCATATATAGGGCTGTCAATCGATAAAAAAATTGTCAGCGATTAATTTTACCTAACATTAGTTTTTAATATATTTTTATATTGTAACAATTTCACATTTAATCTCCAAATTAATGTAGAAACAACATTTAATTAAAATAAATATGAAGAAAAAATGATTGATTTTAATTATTAGATTAAAATTAAATAAATAAACCAAAAATAAAAACATATAACAATACATTAATACAGTGAGTAGAATAGAAATATATAATAATGTAACAAACATTTTTCTGCGTATAAATTGGGTTTATATAAAATACATGCCTTATACATTCTAGGATGGGTTGATCATATCTGGGGGTCCATGGCAATTAGGCTAAATGAAATGTAGGATCTGTGTCTCTCCCTGCTGCTCAATACTGTAATTACAGCCTGGGATACCAGGAGCTGCATGTCTTTTAACCGCATACTACTCAACTATTTCTGCCTGTAAGAGTAGTATACTACTGTGCAGCTCTGAATGCAGTTTACTACGCAAACCTCCAATAAATAAATACGGTAAATTATACAGATATTTGTATGCATTTAATCTCATTTGATTGACCAAAGTGCTTGCTGCTGACCTTTGATGATTCAGTTAAACCATAAGCAAAAGCCTTGAGAAAAAAAAATCTTTATTTTTTGTTTTGTTTTTAGGGGTGAAGGTCAGTTTGGTGTAGTCAGAGCTTTAGAAGTTCCTAACTCTATCGCAGCTTTCATTGGTTGAGGACGTTTGACTGACATGTAACGCAGCCAATCACAGTTCATCATCATCTATCAATTATTAATTCACATCAATATTGCATAATTTCATTGCCTTGCATTCACATGGGGTGTCGGCATTAACAATTCTCATTTACTTTGAATGGGTGATGTCTTTTGTTGCCGAACTGAATTGTGGGTCCCGTTGCTTCACTCACGTTGCAAGCGGCAGAAGTTGAAGATTACTCAACTTTTCAAGCGCCAACGCATGCGTCATCCAATCAGATCGCCCTATGCAAATACCCTAGAGCAGACGCTAGCCAATTGCATTCATGCAACCCTAGAGCAGACGTCTGATTGGCTGTTGTCACTATGCACTCTAAAAAAATGCTGGATTGGGTCAAATATGTACTAACCCAGCAGTTGCGTTGTTTTAACCCTGCGGTTAAGTTTAATGTTTGCTTAAGACAACCCAATCGCTGGCTTAACCCAATGGCTGTGTTAGTCCATTTTTGACCCAACATTGGGTTGTTTTTTACCCAGCATTTTTTAGAGTGTGACGGTCACATCAGAGCCAAGCTTCAGCCACGCACTCCATCAAGCTTTAACGCCGACGCCCCATGTGAATGCAGCGTTACTGTATTTGCATTAGTGTAAGGGTAGGTGTTGACATTAATAAAACTCAATCTGGTAAATATAAGTAACAACCCAGTGTTTGGGTAGATTTTGTGTTACTCAGATCCTGGGTCAGACGTAACAACCCAGTGTTTGGGTAGATTTTGTGTTACTCAGATCCTGGGTCAGACGTAACAACCCAGGGTTTGGGTAGTTTCTGTGTAACTCAGATCCTGGGTCAGACGTAACAACCCAGTGTTTGGGTAGTTTCTGTGTTACTCAGATCCTGGGTCAGACGTAACAACCCAGTGTTTGGGTAGTTTTTGTGTTACTCAGATCCTGGGTCAGACGTAACAACCCAGTGTTTGGGTAGATTTTGTGTTACTCAGATCCTGGGTCAGACGTAACAACCCAGTGTTTGGGTAGTTTTTGTGTAACTCAGATCCTGGGTCAGACGTAACAACCCAGTGTTTGGGTAGTTTCTGTGTTACTCAGATCCTGGGTCAGACGTAGCAACCCAGTGTTTGGGTAGTTTTTGTGTAACTCAGATCCTGGGTCAGGCGTAACAACCCAGTGTTTGGGTAGTTTTTGTGTTACTCAGATCCTGGGTCAGACGTAACAACCCAGTGTTTGGGTAGATTTTGTGTTACTCAGATCCTGGGTCAGACATAACAACCCAGTGTTTGGGTAGATTCTGTGTAACTCAGATCCTGGGTCAGACGAATAACCCAGTGTTTGGGTAGATTTTGTGTAACTCAGATCCTGGGTCAGACGTAACAACCCAGTGTTTGGGTAGTTTCTGTGTTACCCAGATCCTGGGTCAGACGTGACAACCCAGTGTTTGGGTAGATTTTCTGTAACTCAGATCCTGGGTCAGACGTAACAACCCAGTGTTTGGGTAGATTTTGTGTTACCCAGATCCTGGGTCAGACGAATAACCCCAGTGTTTGGGTAGATTTTGTGTAACCCAGATCCTGGGTCAGACGTAACAACCCAGTGTTTGGGTAGTTTCTGTGTAACTCAGATCCTGGGTCAGACGTAACAACCCAGTGTTTGGGTAGATTTTGTGTAACTCAGATCCTGGGTCAGACGTAACAACCCAGTGTTTGGGTAGATTTTCTGTAACTCAGATCCTGGGTCAGACGTAACAACCCAGTGTTTGGGTAGATTTTGTGTTACCCAGATCCTGGGTCAGACGTAACAACCCAGTGTTTGGGTAGATTTTGTGTAACCCAGATCCTGGGTCAGACGTAACAACCCAGTGTTTGGGTAGTTTTGTGTTACTCAGATCCTGGGTCAGACGTAACAACCCAGTGTTTGGGTAGTTTTTGTGTTACCCAGATCCTGGGTCAGACGTAACAACCCAGTGTTTGGGTAGATTTGTGTAACCCAGATCCTGGGTCAGACGTAACAACCCAGTGTTTGGGTAGTTTTTGTGTAACTCAGATCCTGGGTCAGACGTAACAACCCAGTGTTTGGGTAGTTTTGTGTAACCCAGATCCTGGGTCAGACGTAACAACCCAGTGTTTGGGTAGTTTTGTGCTACCCAGATCCTGGGTCAGACGTAACAACCCAGTGTTTGGGTAGTTTTGTGTTACCCAGATCCTGGGTCAGACGTAACAACCCAGTGTTTGGGTAGTTTTGTGTTACTCAGATCCTGGGTCAGACGTAACAACCCAGTGTTTGGGTAGTTTCTGTGTTACTCAGATCCTGGGTCAGACGTAACAACCCAGTGTTTGGGTAGTTTTTGTGTTACCCAGATCCTGGGTCAGACGTAACAACCCAGTGTTTGGGTAGTTTTGTGTTACTCAGATCCTGGGTCAGACGAACAAACCAGTGTTTGGGTAGTTTCTGTGTTACTCAGATCCTGGGTCAGACGTAACAACCCAGTGTTTGGGTAGTTTTTGTGTTACCCAGATCCTGGGTCAGACGAACAACCCAGTGTTTGGGTAGTTTTGTGTAACTCAGATCCTGGGTCAGATGTAACAACCCAGTGTTTGGGTAGTTTTTGTGTTATTCAGATCCTAGGTCAGACGTAACAACCCAGTGTTTGGGTAGTTTTTGTGTTACCCAGATCCTGGGTCAGACGTAATAAACCCAGTGTTTGGGTAGTTTTTGTGTTACCCAGATCCTGGGTCAGACGTAACAACCCAGTGTTTGGGTAGTTTCTGTGTTACCCAGATCCTGGGTCAGACGTACAATCAACCCAGTGTTTGGGTAGATTTTGTGTTACCCAGATCCTGGGTCAGACGTAACATAACCCAGTGTTTGGGTAGATTCTGTGTAACTCAGATCCTGGGTCAGACGTAACAACCCAGTGTTTGGGTAGTTTTGTGTTACTCAGATCCTGGGTCAGATGTAACAACCCAGTGTTTGGGTAGTTTTGTGTTACTCAGATCCTGGGTCAGACGTAACAACCCAGTTTTTGGGTAGATTTTGTGTAACTCAGATCCTGGGTCAGAAGTAACAACCCAGTGTTTGGGTAGATTTTGTGTAACTCAGATCCTGGGTCAGACGTAACAACCCAGTGTTTGGGTAGTTTTGTGTTACCCAGATCCTGGGTCAGACGTAACAACCCAGTGTTTGGGTAGTTTTTGTGTTACCCAGATCCTGGGTCAGACATAACAACCCAGTGTTTGGGTAGTTTCTGTGTTACTCAGATCCTGGGTCAGACGTAAGAACCCAGTGTTTGGGTAGATTTTGTGTTACCCAGATCCTGGGTCAGACGTAACAACCCAGTGTTTGGGTAGTTTCTATGTTACCCAGATCCTGGGTCAGACGTAACAACCCAGTGTTTGGGTAGTTTCTGTGTTACTCATATCCTGGGTCAGACGTAACAACCCAGTGTTTGGGTAGTTTCTGTGTTACTCAGATCCTGGGTCAGACGTAACAACCAGTGTTTGGGTAGTTTCTGTGTTACTCAGATCCTGGGTCAGACGTAACAACCCAGTGTTTGGGTAGTTTCTGTGTTACCCAGATCCTGGGTCAGACGTGACAACCCAGTGTTTGGGTAGATTTTGTGTAACTCAGATCCTGGGTCAGACATAACAACCCATCGTTTGGGTAGTTTCTGTGTTACTCAGATCCTGGGTCAGACGTAACAACCCAGTGTTTGGGTAGTTTCTGTGTTACCCAGATCCTGGGTCAGACGTAACAACCCAGTGTTTGGGTAGATTTTGTGTTACCCAGATCCTGGGTCAGACGTAACAACCCAGTGTTTGGGTAGTTTTGTGTTACCCAGATCCTGGGTCAGACGTAACAACCCAGTGTTTGGGTAGTTTTTGTGTTACTCAGATCCTGGGTCAGACGTAACAACCCAGTGTTTGGGTAGTTTCTGTGTTACCAAGATCCTGGGTCAGACGTAACAACCCAGTGTTTGGGTAGTTTTTGTGTTACCCAGATCCTGGGTCAGACGTAACAACCCAGTGTTTGGGTAGTTTTGTGTTACTCAGATCCTGGGTCAGACGTAACAACCCAGTGTTTAGGTAGTTTTTGTGTTACCCAGATCCTGGGTCAGACGTAACAACCCAGTGTTTGGGTAGTTTTTGTGTTACCCAGATCCTGGGTCAGACGTAACAACCCAGTGTTTGGGTAGTTTTTGTGTAACCCAGATCCTGGGTCAGACGTAACAACCCAGTGTTTGGGTAGTTTTTGTGTAACTCAGATCCTGGGTCAGACGTAACAACCCAGTGTTTGGGTAGTTTTTGTGTAACCCAGATCCTGGGTCAGACGTAATAACCCAGTGTTTGGGTAGTTTTTGTTTTACCCAGATCCTGGGTCAGACGAAAAAACCCAGTGTTTGGGTAGTTTTTGTGTTACCCAGATCCTGGGTCAGACGTAACAACCCAGTGTTTGGGTAGATTTGTGTTACCCAGATCCTGGGTCAGACGAATAACCCAGTGTTTGGTAGTTTTTGTGTTACCCAGATCCTGGGTCAGACGTAACAACCCAGTGTTTGGGTAGTTTTTGTGTTACCCAGATCCTGGGTCAGACGTGAACAACCCAGTGTTTGGGTAGTTTTTGTGTTACTCAGATCCTGGGTCAACAATAAACCAGTGTTTGGGTAGTTTCTGTGTTACTCAGATCCTGGGTCAGACGTAACAACCCAGTGTTTGGGTAGTTTTTGTGTTACTCAGATCCTGGGTCAGACGTAACAACCCAGTGTTTGGGTTTTTGTGTAACTCAGATCCTGGGTCAGATGTAACAACCCAGTGTTTGGGTAGTTTTTGTTATTCAGATCCTGGGTCAGACGTAACAACCCAGTGTTTGGGTAGTTTTTGTGTTACCCAGATCCTGGGTCAGACGTAACAACCCAGTGTTTGGGTAGTTTTTGTGTTACCCAGATCCTGGGTCAGGCGTAACAACCCAGTTGTTTGGGTAGTTTCTGTGTTACTCAGATCCTGGGTCAGACGTAACAACCCAGTGTTTGGGTAGATTTTGTGTTACTCAGATCCTGGGTCAGACGTAACAACCCAGTGTTTGGGTAGATTCTGTAACTCAGATCCTGGGTCAGACGTAACAACCCAGTGTTTGGGTAGTTTTTGTGTTACTCAGATCCTGGGTCAGATGTAACAACCCAGTGTTTGGGTAGTTTTGTGTTACTCAGATCCTGGGTCAGACGTACAACCCAGTTTTTGGGTAGATTTTGTGTAACTCAGATCCTGGGTCAGAAGTAACAACCCAGTGTTTGGGTAGATTTTGTGTAACTCAGATCCTGGGTCAGACGCGTAACCCAGTGTTTGGGTAGTTTTGTGTTACCCAGATCCTGGGTCAGACGTAACAACCCAGTGTTTGGGTAGTTTTTCTGTGTTACCCAGATCCTGGGTCAGACATAACAACCCAGTGTTTGGGTAGATTTTGTGTAACTCAGATCCTGGGTCAGACGGAACCCAGTGTTTGGGTAGATTTTGTGTAACTCAGATCCTGGGTCAGACGTAACAACCCAGTGTTTGGGTAGTTTTATGTTACCCAGATCCTGGGTCAGACGTAACAACCCAGTGTTTGGGTAGTTTCTGTGTTAACTCATATCCTGGGTCAGAAGTAACAACCCAGTGTTTGGGTAGTTTCTGTGTTACTCAGATCCTGGGTCAGACGTAACAACCCAGTGTTTGGGTAGATTTCTGTGTTAACTCAGATCCTGGGTCAGACGTAACAACCCAGTGTTTGGGTAGATTTTCTGTGTTACCCAGATCCTGGGTCAGACGTAACAACCCAGTGTTTGGGTAGATTTTGTGTTACCCAGATCCTGGGTCAGACGTAACAACCCAGTGTTTGGGTAGATTTTTGTGTTACTCAGATCCTGGGTCAGACGTAACAACCCAGTGTTTGGGTAGATTCTGTGAAACTCAGATCCTGGGTCAGACGTAACAACCCAGTGTTTGGGTAGTTTTTGTGTTAACTCAGATCCTGGGTCAGACGTAACAACCCAGTGTTTGGGTAGATTTTGTGTAACTCAGATCCTGGGTCAGAAGTAACAACCCAGTGTTTGGGTAGTTTTGTGTTACCCAGATCCTGGGTCAGACGTAACAACCCAGTGTTTGGGTAGTTTCTGTGTTAACCCAGATCCTGGGTCATACGTGACAACCCAGTGTTTGGGTAGATTTTGTGTAACTCAGATCCTGGGTCTGAAGTAACAACCCAGTGTTTGGGTAGTTTCTGTGTTACTCAGATCCTGGGTCAGACGTGACAACCCAGTGTTTGGGTAGATTTTGTGTAACTCAGATCCTGGGTCAGACGTGACAACCCAGTGTTTGGGTAGATTTTGTGTAACTCAGTTCCTGGTCAGACGTAACAACCCAGTGTTTGGGTAGATTTTGTGTTACTCAGATCCTGGGTCAGACGTGACAACCCAGTGTTTGGGTAGTTTCTGTGTTACCCAGATCCTGGGTCAGACGTGACAACCCAGTGTTTGGGTAGATTTTTTGTAACTCAGTTCCTGGGTCAGACGTAACAACCCAGTGTTTGGGTAGATTTTGTTTAACTCAGATCCTGGGTCAGACGTGACAACCCAGTGTTTGGGTAGATTTCTGTGTAACTCAGATCCTGGGTCAGACGTGACAACCCAGTGTTTGGGTAGATTTTGTTTAACTCTGATCCTGGGTCAGACGTAACAACCCAGTGTTTGGGTAGTTTTGTGTTACCCAGATCCTGGGTCAGACATAACCCAGTGTTTGGGTAGTTTCTGTGTTACTCAGATCCTGGGTCAGACGTAAGAACCCAGTGTTTGGGTAGATTTTGTGTAACTCAGATCCTGGGTCAGACGTAACAACCCAGTGTTTGGGTAGTTTCTATGTGTAACTCAGATCCTGGGTCAGGAATAACCCAGTGTTTGGGTAGATTTCTGTGTAACTCAGATCCTGGGTCAGACGTAACAACCCAGTGTTTGGGTAGTTTTGTGTTACTCAGATCCTGGGTCAGACGTAACAACCCAGTGTTTGGGTAGATTTTGTGTAACTCAAATCCTGGGTCTGAAGTAACAACCCAGTGTTTGGGTAGTTTTTGTGTTACTCAGATCCTGGGTCAGACGTAACAACCCAGTGTTTGGGTAGTTTTTGTGTAACTCAGATCCTGGTCAGACGTAACAACCCAGTGTTTGGGTAGATTTTCTGTAACTCAGATCCTGGGTCAGACGTAACAACCCAGTGTTTGGGTAGTTTTTGTGTTACCCAGATCCTGGGTCAGACGTAACAACCCAGTGTTTGGGTAGATTTTGTGTAACTCAGATCCTGGGTCAGACGTAACAACCCAGTGTTTGGGTAGATTCTGTGTAACTCAGATCCTGGGTCAGACGTAACAACCCAGTGTTTGGGTAGTTTTGTGTAACCCAGATCCTGGGTCATACGTAACAACCCAGTGTTTGGGTAGATTTTGTGTAACTCAGATCCTGGGTCTGAAGTAACAACCCAGTGTTTGGGTAGTTTTGTGTTACCCAGATCCTGGGTCAGACGTGACAACCCAGTGTTTGGGTAGATTTTGTGTAACCCAGATCCTGGGTCATACGTAACAACCCAGTGTTTGGGTAGATTTTGTGTAACTCAAATCCTGGGTCTGAAGTAACAACCCAGTGTTTGGGTAGTTTCTGTGTTACTCAGATCCTGGGTCAGACGTGACAACCCAGTGTTTGGGTAGTTTCTGTGTTACCCAGATCCTGGGTCAGACGTGACAACCCAGTGTTTGGGTAGATTTTTTGTAACTCAGTTCCTGGGTCAGACGTAACAACCCAGTGTTTGGGTAGATTTTGTTTAACTCAGATCCTGGGTCAGACGTGACAACCCAGTGTTTGGGTAGATTTTTTGTAACTCAGTTCCTGGGTCAGACGTAACAACCCAGTGTTTGGGTAGATTTTGTTTAACTCAGATCCTGGGTCAGACGTTACAACCCAGTGTTTGGGTAGTTTTTGTGTAACTCAGATCCTGGGTCAGACGTAACAACCCAGTGTTTGTGTAGTTTTTGTGTTACTCAGATCCTGGGTCAGATGCAACAACCCAGGGGTTGAGTTATATATTGCTGGCTTTTGTGAGCTCTTCAGGAGAGAGCAGTGCAGCTCCGTCATATTGGTGCATGTCTTCAGTAAAATACAGGTTTGTGTAGATTTAATTTGATCTATAAATCTGTTATTGTGATGTATATTGTTCAATTTTATGCAAAGCAAAAAACAGGTGCACAATGTGAGTCAGCTAAACGAGTGTCACGTGTCTTTTAATGTGATGGAAACGCCTGATGCCTTGCATAAAGTGTTATGATTTTATTCATAAAGATACAGAATATAAATAGGATGTTAAATATGTCCTCAGAGTTGTACACTGATTGTTTATGGACAGGTTATAGAGTCAGTTACCGCATATTTCAGCTATGAGAGAAACGCAGGGCGGCGGTCTGAAGTTAGAAGTTCCCCGCTGAACATAATACAAGCTGCGGCACGAGATCCAGCGCCGTTACAGTGAAAACGGGGCAACAGAGACTACTCAAATTACTTCTGAATTTTTATGTCTAATATTTGTTAAATGACTTTAAAGTTTAAACCTCTTTTTGACCAGGCAGTGTTTAATGCAAATCAAATGCAATTCTTAATTTTTCTTCTTTGGGGTTAAATATAACCATGTTCTTGACAGGCTTCAAGAGATTCACCCTTCTGAATGTTTCTCTTGGCCAGTGAATGTGTGTCCATTTAAGCTGTAGGAAACAATGAACCTGAAGATGAAAATGAGATTGCTGAGGGTCTATTTTTGTCCCCTGAAAGGGCCCTCTTGAAAAACATCAGGTATTCCACTGTTTCTTTCCACTGGCTGTCTCTCTCGAATGGAAGGCAAATATATTTCTTGGCCAGCTGTTGTATTTCTTCTGATTGGTCATGTACAGGACTAATTAGCTTTAGAAAGCGATACACTTTTCCTCCTGGACTCCTGCTCTGCCTAAAAACCTCCTCCGATTTCCCAGGTGCCTGTCTGTCTGAACAGACGCTCCGCTCGGAAACCTTCCCGTCTGCAGCTTTTGTGATTCTTAATAGATTACAATTAGAGATAGAGGGGCCTCTGGGAACAGGCATCCTTGATCCTGAATAGGCTTTTATGGGCTTTTTCTACTGCGTTATTATGCACATGAAGTGAGTTTTGATGGAGGTTATTCAGCCCAGTTATAATTGCAGACGTTACCTGGCGCTGCGTCTGGCCCCTCTATCTGCAGCCAAGAAGCCCCTGAACTCAAGGTTAGGTAATTATTTTCATAAGCATATGCTTTGCATTGTTGAAATCTTAACCGTTCTGGCGTCGAGGAGAGTCCAGGCTCTGGTGCCAGTTTATAGGAGTCCAAACAAAAAGTGTTTCTGCAGGTAATTCGTTTGTGCCTCCGTCTGCATGTGTGCAGAGATTTATAAGAAAAGAGTTGTTGTTTTTTTTCGGGTTAATAATTTTTGTAAATATAATTTTGCAATTCATATAATTTCATAAAATTATTATATATCCTATAATCAATAATTTGGTTGCTATGGTGTTCATGGGGATTTCTAAAGTGTTCTAGTTGGTTAATATGGTGTTCTGGGTGGTTGTTAAAGTGGTTGATACACTAAAAATGCTGGGTTAAAAACAACCCAAGTTGGGTTGAAAATGGACAAACCCAGCGATTGGGTTGTTTTAAGCAAACATTTGACCCAACCTCTGGGTTAAAACAACCCATTCACTGGGTTAAAACATCCCAATCGTTGGGTTAAAACAACCCATTCACTGGGTTACAACATCCCAATCGTTGGGTTAAAACAACCCATTCACTGGTTAAAACATCCCAATCATAGGGTTAAAACAGCCCATTTACTGGTTTTGTCAATTTTCAACCCAAATTGGGTTGTTTTTAACCCCACATTTAGGGTGTTCTGAGTGGTTGTTATGTGTAGGACTGGGTATTGACACAAATTTAACAATTTGATTTGATTTAGATTGTTGCTCAATCGTTTCGATATCGATTAATTTGGATAGCTATATTAGATACAACAGCTACATGTCAACTTTTCACAAGGAAAAAAAATCTCAACTAAAGCTATAAATTATAAAGGGAACTTTGGTACATTAATATAATAATAAAGATTAAAATTATCAGACTAGCTAGGCCTACTTCATTATTAACTTACATTTGATTGCTATATCACCTCCCTATAATAAGCACAAATAAAACAGATTTTTGTAGCCATTTACAAGCATTTAAATTACACAAAAGGCAAAGATTTGAATGATAAAGTTTCTAAACAGAAACGTAGGCTTAAACATAAAATCTCATGAAGGATATATTCAAACATACATATTAAATAAGACATTACTGACAGATTAGGCAAACAATGTAATCCTTATAGAGCTGTGGACATCGAATGGTTTCAAGAAGGGAAATGTTGGCGTCTACCGTTGGCGTTACACGTGAGTTTGTTGACGTCTGTCGGTTGAAACACGGATTGAGGCATAATACATTTCGGTAAGTTATACTTTATCTTTTCAACGTACCTTCTGGTGTTGTTTATTCATGTTTATTTAGTGTTTTGTCTAATAGTAAAGAGCGAGAGATTATCGGTTAACGTGCCGCTTGAACTGAGGCTGATCTGTCACGCGCCAAAACGACATTAATTCTTTGAATTTCGTTATAAAATCGACGGAATTTGAAAGCTGACGGTAAGTTTTACTAAAAATACGCATGGTTAGTGTAGCAAAACCATGGTTAACTTGAGGTTACCATGTTTTATTTGTAGTAAAACATGGTTCATGTTGGTAAGGGTTTAATCAAACGTAGCTACAAAACACAAATTGTGATTATTCGATGGAGGCATACTCTACAAACAACGTTTAGTGAAGTTTTGTTCACGTTTCAACAGAAAACAGCAAATTAATATAAGCTCGGGTTGGTTATGTTGTTTCTAGATTGTTCTGTGCGGTTGTCAAGCAATTGCTAGCATGTTCTGGGTGGTTGTTAAATGGTTGCTAAGGTGTTCGGAGTGGTTAAGCGGTTACTAAGTGGTTGCTAAGCAGCTGAAACAAAACACATTGCGATTATTCCATGGAGGCATGCTACAAACAACGTTTACTGAAGTTTTGTTCACGCTTCAACATAAAACAGCAAATTAATATAAGCTCGGGTTGGTTAGGTTGTTTCTATTGTTCTGTTCGGTTGTCAAGCAATTGCTAGCATGTTCTGGGTGGTTGTTAAATGGTTGCTAAGGTGTTACTAGGTGGTTGCTAAGCAGTTGCTAAGTCTAATGGTAGTTTTCAGGGTGGCTATTTGATTTCTATGTTGTTTTGGTGCTTGTCAAGGTTGTTCTGGGTGGTTGTTAATTGATTGTTTGGATGTTCTCAGCTGTATGTTATATTGCTAGCATGTTTTGGGTGGTTGTTAAATGGTTGCTAAGGTGTTCTGAGTGGTTAAGCGGGTGGTTGCTAAGCAGTTGCAACAAAACACAAATTGCGAATATTCCATGGAGGCACGCTACAAAAAAACATTTAGTGAAGATTTTTTCACACTTCAACAGAAAACAGCGAATTACTATAAGCTCAGGGTGGTTTCTAGATTCTTCTGTGCGGTAGTCAAGCTAATGCTAGGATGCTCTGGGTGGTTGTTAAATGGTTGCTAAGGTGTTCTGAGTTGCTAGGTGGTTGCTATGCAGTTGCAACAAAAGAACAGTGTCAAGGTTGTTCTGGGTGGTTGTTAATTGATTGTTTGGATGTTATATATCTAGGCTGTTGCTCATTACCTCAAGTCAAAAGGTGGTGTATCAAATCCTACCCCAACTGTGTAGCCTACAGTATAATGTATAAAGTAGGCTAACTAGTTAGCAATGTGCTAAACCAAATAAGCTGTGTTAAAGTACTCAAAAGAAGTTCTGCAGCCAGTAGCATCACCTAAGGGCCCGAGAATGAGAGTAGTAATGCCTACCTCAGAAAAAAACACCACTTATGAGTCTCCCGCTCAGAATTCACTGTGACGTGAACTTTCGCTGTACAAAAACAGCATACCGGTATTTGACTTGCTGTTATCTGTGGCAAAGATTTCTGGGTAGAACTGCTGATTTGGTGGGAAACGTACAGATAGGTTGTTCTTCAACTCAGCAGACTATTGACTCTTTATGACAGTGTTTTTTTTCCATGTGGATCAGTGGAATCTGTTTAAGAGGATGTGTGTGTTTCATTCATCATTCTGCAGGGAAGATCCCGCTTTATTCACTACACAAAATGTATAGTTTGAACTAGGGATGCTCATTTTGACCATTTAACCGTTAACCGATAGTAAGAATTTTGACCGATTAATACTATCAGTTAAACGGTTTATTTGTTTTTGTTTTTGTTCGCTCAATGGTTAAAGAAAAATATGCTGTATTTGTTGACTCACGGGGCGCATGGACACTACCAACCACACGTCTCTGCAGACATATTTCCCAAACTATGTGGGATCATTTCGGCAGAAAGGGCAACAAAGTTACTTGCAAATTATGCTACGCGGTATTAAAATAAAGCAGTAGTACAAGCTCTTGCCTGGTGGAAAGCACATAAAAGGCGCTTCCCAATGCTGGCCGCTCTATCGAGGCGTTATCTCTGTATTCCCGGGAACCAGTGCCATCTGAAGCCTTAATGCTTTTAGTCGTGTGGTTTTGGTCAAGTTTACTAAAGTAGCCTAAACATTGTCAAGTATTGATGGTTTATTGAACAATTACTCAGTTTCCCTCTGTTGTTTCAAAGAACAGCACAACGGTCGGGCGCATCGAAACACTTCCTCAAACAGACAGGGCGCGCGCAGTCAGCGGAGGCTCGCACTGTGGAGACCGTATAAACCAGGCTTTCTGCCGCAGGTCTAACTGTCAACAGGCTCACTTACATCATTTAGACATGTTATTTTATTTATTTACTTTTTAAAATAAAAACCAGTCAAGCTGTGGATTGAGGTAGGCCTGCTATTTTGATTTGACTGGAAAAACTATTCTGCTTCTTCAAAGCTTCAAACGGATTCAGTGTATTTTCGTTTTGTTATCTTAATTTGGTAATTATTTAATAAAAAAAAAAAAATGGTAGGCCTATTTATTTTATGCTTATTATTTCTATGATTTTATTCAGTTTTTCTGTGTTGTCAGAAAAGCTGCAGGTGTGTGAAAATGTGACAATGTGTGAATCCAGGTTCTGTTGTTGATCTGTTGGTTTTGCTGCTGTTTGCTCAGTAAAATAAACCCGTGAAAAGAGTATTTTTAACGGATCACAGACACTCATCAATTGTATTTTTATTTGATGTCAATTCAATATTATAATCTTATCAGTTAACGGTTAATAATAAATTAATGAGCATCGGTTGTCGGTCGGGAAAAATAACCGAAATGAGCATCCCTAGTTTGAACCTAAAAATTAAGGCCACGTTTACACATAGCCGGGTATTTAGAGAACCGAATATTTCCCCGCCTCCGTTTTCAAAAATAACATCGTGCACACAACATCGTTTTCAAAAAAGTTGTCGTTTACATCAACCGGCATAAATACGCCGCAGAGCGCCATCATAACTATGCCAAACCTATTGGTGGCAGTGTAGGGAGAAGGATAAAGCCATGCAAGCCAATCAGAATCCTCAAAATCGACAACAACGAATAGCACGAGCGACTTTCTGTTCCTTTCAAAACAACAGACATGGCGCGAGGACAGACAGCGAAGTGAAGTTACTCCTAAATGTCGCGTTTGCAAATGCAAACAGGCAAAAAGCGTTTGCACAAAAGTAAAAATGAGTACCACCTTAACAGCATCCATGATCAAACAAACTGTAAACATAGGGCGCTCACATGACGTAAGCATTTTCTGGCGCATAATGTGACGTTTTGAGAACCTAAAACCCCGTTTCTCCCAGTTGACACGGCAACACATAACTGCCGTTTTCATAAATGTCCACTTTGGCCGGAGTTTTTAGAAATAATCGTTTTCTGGGATATAAAACGGCGTTTTTGTGTAAATGACAGGTCAGAACGCGGGGAAATATCTGCGTTTTCCCACCGTAAACGGGCTTAAGTGTTCGTGATGCCTTATGATTTTAAGCTTGAAATCAGCTTGACAAGGGAAGATATATTAACTGACAATTTGGAAATTTGAGTTATCTCAAGTTCAATTGTGACGTTATTTTAACGCTAAATTTAAAGTTTAGCTAATTACAATAGCCAATCCTTTTTATTTGTAAATTTGTATTTCCTCTCTCAATCGTCATTTTATTGCATTAATTAAAGCTACAGTGATTTGATCATAAAACTACACATTTAAATATCATCGTGAATTATATTTAATTATATTTAACCCATTAATTGATGCTTGGCGCTCTGCATTTGTATATCACATATTTTAGTAATCACCATAAATTAGAAAGCTTAAAAACTCAAAATTCATCCGTGAAAAACTGTTTTGAAATTGGACATTGTGTTACCATGGAAACGATGGTACTTTAAATTTTTTTAGCGGCTCTTCCCCTAGTGGCCGTTCTCAGGTTTCATATTACAAAATTGATTTTAACTATTTTATAATCAAAAAAATGTCTAATCTTGACAAAATACATATTGTCTGAAAGGTGTGAGTCTCAAGGTTCCATATGTTTGGACTATTTCGTTTGACGGAAATATCAAACATCAAAATAAATCAATGTAATGTGGGACACCCGATGGCTATTTCTGGTAAACAAAAGCTCATAGGAACTTAAATTTTTGCGATATCAACTTCAAATTTGGAACACAACTTGGTTTTAATATATGACTTTGATTTTATATAATTATTTTGCAAAAAATATATATTTTATATAAAATAAAATAAAAAATAGTACAGTACATTTGATTTAAGGCAAATTTAAATTTCCGTAACTTTTTCATACTTTCATATTTTGAAGTGCTTTATAATTCTTGAATTATAACCATTTAAGTTTGGATAGTGCAGTTCAGGGGTTAAATGCATTTTATGTACAGTAGTATCTATAATGTTATTAAGATGGCATTAATGTACATTACAATCTTACTTTTTGGCCATATGAATATCAACAACTGCACCAATTTCATATTTTTGCTCAGTTTGGGTCTCTGAATAAAATTGAGGTGTTTCTTCCTCGAGCTCCATATTCTCACTATATCATACTATATGAGCCATACAATATGATGCTCAACAAAAATGGCATTTTTCAATAAACTGTTCCATTTCAAAACATTTGATTTTTCATATGTCAGGCTTTACAGGGTTAAGGTAGTATTTATAATAAGTTGGACATCATCACCATTCAAAATTGAAATGAGTGCTTTGATTTTTAATTCAGTTCCTGAATTTGAACTGAGGTACCTAAAAGGAGGCAGAGGAAGTAGAATTACTAAGAAAGTAGAGTCTTCTTCCACCAGAAGGGGGCATTAGAGTCTCTCTCAGCATCTGTATTTGAATATAAAGTGTTTTTCTCTTTTTAAGGCTGTCATTTGAGATGTTCCACTCGAGTCATTTTCTCCGGTGTCTCCTCTGTAAATACATAATGCAGAAAATATACGAGCTTGCACGCCGTCTGATTGCAGCTATTTCAAGTGATTACAGAAGAACGTCTCTGTCGCTGCTGCTCGTCCTTTTAAACGCTGCAGGACGGGGCCCGCAGGGACCCCATACCTCCATTATATCATTACTCCTGCGGCCGGAGAAAACACGAGACGACTGTTTTTACTTACAGAGCTCAGACCGCAGCCGTCTGCTACTGTAACACACACTTCCCACCGGGAAATCACTCAGATCTCATTCACGTCTCAAGCGTTTCTCCAAGAGCACAATAATGAGATTAAATGGCGGCCTTTAAGCCTCATGCTTCTCAGATGTTTCTTCTGAGAAAAATAACTCTGCGCATCTCACATGTGTCTCTCTAGAGTTTCAAAAGTGTGCAGGAAATAGGCAATTCGAACTCAAATGTTTCTCAGAACATGTACGTTTGCATTTGGTTTAAAGCCACATCCACACTGGACTTCGAGCACGCACAATTTCTTTAAAACACACAATTCATTGTATAACAAAAGTGTCATCTATTTCACTGCAATGCAATGCAAAGTCAAACTTTTGACTTCCACTGAATGAGGGAAAAATCTAAATATCTTCTTTTGTAAGAAGAAAGACAACCCATGCAGGTTTCAAATGGACTTTAAAGAGGAATCATTATGCAAAATTCACTTTCTTCACTCCGGTTATAATATTCATGTAAAACATACAAAAAAAATAGTTTGGCGGACCACGGCCGGTGCTACTTAGCCACTGCGTTTGCGCTCTACCACCGCGTAGAAAAACTGCCATGTCACAGCCCTAGTGCATGCTAGATGATGAGTTGAATTAACGTAACTCCACAAAAAATGTTATATAAATGTATCCACTAACCATTTAGAAACATCCAAGTGCAGTCTAAAACTTTCAGAGTCTCTCATCTGTGGCATTTTGGCTGAGTGAGATTCGCCTGTCTTGTTGTTGACAGAGTATCTGTACTAAAGGATCCGCCCTCTTCTGGAAGGGGGCGGGGAGCAGCAGCTCATTTGCATTTAAAGGGACACCCAAATACGGGAAAATTTGACAAGCTATAATAAATTATCTGGGGGTATTTTGAGCTGAAACTTCATAGACACATTCTGGGGACACCAGAGATTTATATTATATCTTGTGAAAAGGGGCAAATAATATAGTGTGGCAAAAAAGTATTCAGTCAGCCACCAATTGTGCAAGTTCTCCCACTTAAAAAGATGAGAGAGGCCTGTAATTTTCATCATAGGTACACTTCAACTATGAGAGACAGAATGAGAAAGAAAAAATCACATTGTCTGATTTTTTAAGAATTTATTTGCAAATTATGATGGAAAATAAGTATTTGCCCCACTGTGTCCCCTTTAAAGGGCCCTTTATGCCAAAAATGTGCTATATTAGGAGAAATGTCTTAAACTATTATGTTAATTCATAAAATTTAATTAAAATTCAAAATGAATTAAAAACTAAGTTAATTAATGAAAATTCATAAAATGATGAGGAAGCCCTAAAATATTTGATATACGAAGAGTCTGAAAAGAACCCTTTAAGGTTCTAAATAGAACCTTTTCTTCTAAGAGTGAGTGTTCATTTTGGGTGAAGTGCCCCTGTGTGTTGGCATGAGTACATTGTGTTGTGTCATAGAGGTTGGTTGCGCTTGTCTTTTTGGCTAGAAAACTATATTTTTGTCAATACTTAATATACAATTTAATAGACAATATAAATTTTCGTCTTATAAAACAGATGTTCATCCACCAAGAAAAGTAGTGACACAGCTAAAATTAAATTTAAATAATTTTACAACTCAAATAATACAACTAAAAAAAGCAGCAGCATAAAACACAATATTGACATGTTTGCCTTTTAAACCCTGAAACTTCTTGCCCCATATACTTCCAAGTGAATTGCTGTTCAATGCGCATTTACATGTTAAAAAAAGGTGGTGAATAAAATTAATATCGGATTTATTTAGCATTATCTAGAGGTTTTATATAGAACCTTAACCCTCTGGTGCTGTTCGGTATTGAAAATATTGACGTTTTATTATTTTTTCATCGAAATGGTAGGAAACTTAGTAAAGGTTTTGGCTCTTGCTAACACAAAACAAAGGATTTTTGAAAAGGTTAAATGTTCCTGTAAATTGTCACACTAGGAATTGTTCATGGTCAAAAATGAATGGGAGACAAATTTCATCTAGTGGAAGCGTTTGGTACTGCGAACAAAGCTAAATTTTTGAGATATCAACCTCAAATTTGGATCACAGCTTGTTTAGAATCATGACTTTTGATTTCTCACAGTTTTAGAGTAATTTTTTCAAGTTCACTTTTTTCACTTCAGCAATAATCTGCCAAGCATCGTCTCTAAAAAGAGACCAAACTAAAAGGTATAGATCACCCAAAAATGAGTTGTTCCAAACCTGTACACATTTCTCTGTTCTGCTGAAAACAAAGGAAGCTTATGAAGAAAGTTTGTAACCAGGCTGCATTGGGGCACCATTGAGGGAAGTCAAGTCAATGGTGCTCCCAAACTGTTCAGTTTCCAACATTCTTCAAAATATCTTCTTTTGTGTTCAACAGAAGAAACTCATAGAGGTTTGGATCAACATGAGGGTGAGTAAATGATGACAGAAGTTTCATCTTTGGGTGAACTGTCCCTTTAAGTCTGCACTCTAAAAAATGCTGGGTAAAAAACAACCCAATGTTGGGTCAAATATGGATTAACCTTGCAATCGGGTTGTTTTAACCCAGCAGTTTGGTTGTTTTAACCCAGCGATTGGGTTGTCTTAAGCAAACATTTAACCCAACCGCAGGGTTAAAACAACCCAACTTCTGGGTTAGTCCATATTTGACCCAACATTGGGTTAAAACAACCCAGAATTTTTTAGAGTGTGTGCTCCAGCATTCATCATACATACATCATAATTAAGGACCATAAAAGCCCCTAAAATATTCAATAAAAAACATATTTAGTATTTTTGACCAAAAAAAAAAGGTTTTTGACCGACACGCGAATAGTACCAGAGGGTTAAAGGGTTCTGTCAGGCGCATCATAGAATCTTTTAGGGGGTTCACATCATGGGATAATTTGCTCATAAACATATTTAAAATGAAATAACCCTTTAAAGTATTTAAGTATTTAATAATTTAAGACATTTCTCCTGCCTTTACAGCATGAAGTGTTCTTTAAAATTGAGTCAAGAACCCATAGGGTTCCATTTAGAACCCCGTTGAACCTTGTATTCTAAGAGTGTAATGTAGGTTTGCTGCTGCAGGACATCTGAGAGGGTGAGAATGGGGGTTTGTGTTGCATGAGGGTGGGCAGTAGGAGCTCAGACTGTAAACAGCTCTACGTGGCTGTTTGTTATTGAGTGTGCTCAGGTTGGAGCCAACAGTAAAGCTGTCTGTGAATTGAACTGGAATTCAATAAACCGTCCGGCAGCTAGTAAACCCCAGCGCAGGACCTTGACGCACCGTGACCAGCCACCAACCGCTTCACGACTACACCCATAAACCCAGAGGACCGGCCTCTCAGGACCAGCTTAAGCCTTTATTTATGAAGCGTCTTAGAGAAGGTCGGGTTCCGGCTTCAGATCCGTTATAAACTCATCTCAGATCATCACACTCCAGCTCAGATCATTTACACACACTGATCTGCAGACAAATAAACAGCGTCTGCATGGAGATTTTCACAATAGTCGTTTTGTAGCTCAACTAAGATGAATAGACGGCCGATTAAGGACCAGAGCGTGCTAATTAAATGAGCAAACAAACATCTGAAGCCTTCCGTCCGCACTCAGGAATGAAGAGAATGTAGCTAAATATTATTTAATGATTGATCACTTAGCAAAAGTTCTAGGCTAATTGTTTGATGTTATCAGAGATCAATGTCACATGGACATTTCCTGAATGCTGATTGATGAAATACATGATATTCAAAAAAAAAAAACGTGAATAGCAGCTTTCTACCGGTGTCAGTCGAATGTTTATTGTCTGATGAACTGTTAGATTATGTCTTTAATGTTCTCTCTGAATTCTCTCCATTCAACTATGCAACCTTTTCAGCCTGTTTTTGTTTGTAAGAACTATCACTGCCATCATTTTCCAGTGTCTCACTTTCTATTTTTTATCTTTACATTTAAAATTAGCACAGATTCCCAAGAGGTGTTTAGATGGGAATTGTGGATTTTCTTGGAACGGTGTGTTTGTGTTTGTAATTGGTTTAATTGCGGTCATTAAACAGGACTGCCAGTATATCTCACACACACACACACACACACACACACACACACACACACACACACACACACACACACACACACACACACACACACACACACACACACACACACACACACACACACACACAAAATAGATAGACGCTTGAGAACAATGCAATGTAAACAAGTAAACATCACTTTAAAAAAAGGGACAAATTGCTTGTCCTTTTTTGAGTAAACTCAACTCAAATCTTTCCAACTCAAATATAGAGTTTAGCCAGGAAAAAGTTATTTATAAGGAGTTACAGGTCACAGTTATGGTGTAACAGCTGGCATTAAGAAATTTAAAACTTCATCAATCCAAAACTATTCTGATTTACAATATGATATATATATTTTTTTAATCTACATTCTGTAAGATTTTTTACTGTTTTGTTTTTGAAAGAAGTCTCTTCTACTCACCAAGGCTGCATTTATTTGACAAAAAACACAGTAAAAACAGTAATATTTTGAAATATTATTACATTTTAAATGTATATAAAATGTTAATATAAACTGAAACGTGAATATCTGTTCAAATGTAATTTATTCCTGTGATCAAAGCTGTATTTAAAGCATCATTACTCCAGTCTTCAGTGTCACATGATCCTTCAGGAATCATTTTGATATGAGGATTTGATGCTCAAGAAACATTTGTTATTATCAATTAGGAGGAACATTTTTGAGGAAACTGTGATACATTTTTGTTTTCAGGTTTCTTTGATGAATAGAAAATTCCAGAGCCTGATCAATACTGATATTAGGGAGTAAAAAGAGTCCGATATCGATATATATCGCCAATATTCTTTGTGTTTATTACAGAACAGTACCAGTCAAAAGTTTGGACACACTTTCCCATTGGTGTGTCCAAACTGTTGACTGATACAGTATACATACATTGTACATAAACACAACAGAACAGACATTTTTGTTCAGGTTTTTCATGTCAGTCTAAACTAGATTTTCAGGTACAGAAATAGTAATCAAATGTAAAATATCACATCATAATCTTCACTGTATACATATAGAGTAACCCTTATTAAAGATACTTTTTTATCTGTCTTTTGTTATCTCGTCTTTAATGAGCAAATGCTTCATTGCCATTGACGAGATTTTCCGGCTTTCTGTGTTTTCAGTGTTATACGGAAGGGGGCGCTATTACGCATCTCCTCAACGAGTCTCCTGATCAAAACACAGGAGAAGAAGAAGCAGAGACGAGCGGTCTCATATAAGCAGATGCGTAAGTACAATAACGCGATCATCAACAATAAACAGCATATAAATCAAAATTGCCTAATGTTACTGAATGAAATGAACCTTTATTTTGACCTGCTCAAAGAGAACACGCTTCTTAAATGTATCAAACAAAACTCAAGTCTGAGCACAGAAGACAACAGGAGCATTTAGAAGAAATACACAAAATACTAAAAGCCACTGCAGGAGGACTAGGCCGCATTACTGTCAAAACTAAAGTCTAAATGCATCTGGTTGTTGAAACCAAATATGTGTTTTTCATTTTTTAAAAATATTTTATTAACATGTTATTATGGGCTCTATGACATGTTATAGTCCGATATGACAGCGCTACTGAAGCACGCATCGCCACAGACGAGCAGCTGAGTATCTCTTCATAAAGCCAGTGCACAAACAAACCGAAAGTAAAGTCGAGGTGCTCAACATACAATCATTAAAAAGTAAAGCAACTGAATGATTACCAGTGCTATTGCCACGCTTTCGCCCCAGATAGCTTAGTAATCGGCCCAAGCTCGGCTGCACCGCAATGGCTATAGCGATCTTTCATTTTGAAATTTGGTGATGAACAATAAAATGCAGCTAATATCTGTTGTTTTCGGTGACGTGAACTCCAATAAATCTGCATATAGTGCGGGAATTGAAGATTGGATTTGTATCTGTTTTGCAGAGATACTAGGGCTGGGCGATATATCGAATATTAGCGATAATATCGCAATAATTTTGACGACGATGTAAAATTTGAAAATATTGTGAATATCGAATATTTCAAATTCAACATGCATACTTTCCCAAAAAACATTAGCAGATAACGCAGAGGTCTGCTTCCACCATTCATTAAACATTGGAAGCAGAAGAGTTAAATATATACAAAGAAAGCAACAGAAACATGCGGGACGTGCTCGCGCTGCCGGACTCTGACCTGAAGTGCACACGCCTTTCAGACAACACACGATCGGGATTCAGTTCTTTCATGGATTATTGGGTTTCAATGATCAAACAAATGTAAAAATACACGCCCTGGCGAGTATTCAGGTAAACACTGTAGTGTTTGTCTTTAGTGAACGACGCACAGAGTTGAGTGAGAAATCGTGTGTTACAGTGTATTGGGTCCGTGCAGCTCTTAAAGGGCCGGAGCTCATATTCTGTGTGATTTAATGTTAATCAAACAACAACGAAAAATAGAAAACCACCCCATGCTTGGCTAAACAACTTTGATATATTTATAAAGAATCAGTGTAGACTATAGTTAATTTATAGAGTTTTTCTTTATATATATTTGATTTTTGATCTATTTCTATTTCTGTAGCTGAAAATAAAGCAATTTTTTTGTCATATTGTTTGTAATTTGCATGTTTAGCTTATGTTTAAGAAAAATATATATCAAATCTATATTGTAATTATAAAAGTACATTAAAAAATATATAAAATTACTTTTATCATGATTTAAGATTTTGGTCATCCCGAACTGTTCAGTAAACCTAAACATTTTGTATTTAATTTGGTTCTATCTAAATACTTTTTGTTGTTTTTAATGGGGGCAAAATACATTTTTATTGATTTATTTAAAAGCAATTGCAAACATATCAAGATATATATTGAATATCGTAAAAATGTTGACAATATCGAGATATAATTATTTTTTAGATATCGCCCAGCCCTAAGAGATACATACAAATATGCCCAAGTGTAAATGAAATCGTTTTGATAAATCAGATTCACACACAGCGCGTGTTCTCCGAATCGTCCTCGTCTGCGTCGCGATGCATCGAAGAAACGATTAACTTCAACGCCCCTATTGCTCATGCAATAAATGTAAAATCTCTGTTTCAGACTCCAGTTGGCCTAGAAAATGACAAGTTTGCCAACACAGGAAACTTTAAATAGTTTCATTGCAATTTCATGCATTGATTTACCTGACTTTTAATGCATGAAGAAACACTGTGAGAGAGATCGAGTGGACAGCAGTCGTATTAGGACAGTTGTGGTTGAGCTTAAACCATCTCACACACCCTCATTACACTTCTTCCACCACACACACACACACACACACACAGCAACAGTAGATACTCCAACTCATAAATCCATCCAGCCAAATATTTGCAGTGAAAAGCCGTCCTTCTGAAGAAACCACCCTTCAGAATGCGTCGCTCTCTGCAGATTTATCTTGATTCTCCTGAGAGCGGAGAAATGGGCCTATTATTATTGTTATTATTATTTTTAGGAGTGTGAGCCCGGGTTTTTGTGTTATATACCAGCTGCTGTTATCTCTGGTGTCTTTTCAACAGGGGTTGTCTGTGATTTCTCTGGGTCATTTACACGGCAATATTAGTCTTACTGGAGCCTGGCGGTTTCTTGGCTCCCGAAGGTCGTTTATTAAAATCGTAACACGACAAAATACTGCAGCGTATTCTTCAATGTCATTTTCACACAAAACAACTGGGGGAAAAGGGCCGGTTTGATCTCGTAATTACTCAAATGTGAAGACGCCCGTCTATTCAGGATCGTGTAGGTCAGTGTGAACGGGCATAAATCAAAGTGGAAAAGCCCATTGCTCATTTCACGGGACGTGCAACACCAGGGTCTCTAGAAACCACTGACTCACTGTTCCTTTACGCACACACACACACACACACACACACACACACACACACACACACACACACACACACACACACACACACACACACACGATAGAAATGGATTCATCAATATTTAGTCAGGGTATATGTATTGTATATTTGAACATGTGGTTTCACAATTTGTTTTAGGTTCAGTGAGTAAGAAGGGAAAATGAGCCAGGGTGGGTGGTTCAGGGCACAAATGCGTTATTGTTCAGGGAGACAGCCAGGACGCACTGAGCACACTCAGTCTGAGAGTGTCATCATCATCATCATCATCATCATCATATAGACATCCATTCTAGTGTGGTGTAGACTTACTGGTGCACTCTTAAGATTTAGTGATGCAAATGTGATGCGTGTCTGTGTAAAACTCACTGCAAACGTGATGTCAAGGGTGTTCTGGGTGGTTGCTAAGGTGATGTCAAGTGGTTGTTAGGGTACTTTGGAACTTTGGAGATTAAACAGATTCTTGATGTTCCATCATAGATTCTTTAGATCAGTGTTTTGGTTTAAAGTGTTTTCTTTAAAGCACCTTTTTATTGTTTTATCCTCCTGACTCTTTCTTTGCGTAATATTGTGGATTCTTCTATGACTGATTGTAAAACAAATTTTGGTTAGAAAGGTTGGGACTTTTATTTTGAATAGTGTAGGACATAAACACTTATTTTTTCAAATATATTTTTACGTGTTATTATTGCTGTAATTATTATTTTTTTATTATAATTAAGTAAATCATATTGCATATACAGTACTGTGCAAAAGTATTAGGCTCGCTATAGTATTTTTTGACATAAAAAGTGTGTTAAAGCCAGTTATTTATATATTTTGCTGTAATGTGTCAGTAGGAAATATCAGTTTACATTTCCAAACATTCATTTTGCAATTAATTGTAATAATCCAGTGAGAATTTTTTTTTTTATGCACAAGAAGTCTGATAGCAGCCGGTCTGATCTCACCATCATCGAGTCTGTCTATGATTAAATGAAGAAACAGAAAAAACTGAGACAGTGTCTCCCAGACACCTGAGGAAACCTTCCTGCAAAACTACAGTACTAGGAAAAGTTCAGGCACTCGTCATAATGCTTTAAAGTGAGAATGCTGTCAAAAATAATAACATAAATAGCTTTTATTTTTGAGTTAACTTCTATTAACTAAATCAAATCGATATTTGGGGTGAGCACCCTTTGCGTTTGAAACTCCATCTCTTCCTACACCTGTTCCTGTAGTTGTCTGGGAGACGTTGCCTCAGTTCTTCTGGATTTAGTCCATCTCAGCTTCTTCTGTTTCTTTATGTAATCATAGACAGACTCGATGAAGATGAGATCAGATCTCCATGTGGAGCATAAAGACTATTGTCAGACTCTTTATGCATACAAACATCTCACTGGATTATTACAATTAATTGCAATTAATTTATAAATGTAAACTGATTTTTCCTACTGACACACTACAGCAAAATATATAAATAACTGGCTTAAACCCACTTTTTGTGTGTAAAAATACTAGCGAGCCTAAGACTTTTGAACAGTACTGTAAATTACGATAACTGAGAAATGAACTGAGGAAACTCAGGGAGAGTAATTAAGATAAAATGAGGACTAAATGAACAACAAACTAATGCCGAGTTCAGACTTTCAAACTGGTCGGATCACTGCTCTTTTCACACTGCGTGACAATCTGGGATATCATTCAGTCTCTGCGTGTGTTCACACTGCACGATGGATCAAAGACGGGGTTTCACACTGCACGACTTTACAATAGGAAGATAGACATAAACGGAGAGAAGTAGATCCGACTGCAATGTTCTTCCGCATAGCATAGCGTGACTCGCCATAGACATAAACAGAGAGAAGTAGATCCGGATGCAATGTTCTTCCGCAAGCATAGTCCCTGCGTGACTCGCCATAGACATAAATGGAGAGAAGTAGATCCAGCTGCAATGTTCTTCCGCAAGCGCAGTACCCTGCGTGACTCGCCATAGACATAAACGGAGAGAAGTAGATCCGGCTGCAATGTTCTTCCGCAAGCACAGTACCTGCGTGACTCGCCATAGACATAAACAGAGAGAAGTAGATCCGGCTGCAATGTTCTTCCGCAAGCATAGTCCCTGCGTGACTCGGCATAGACATAAACAGAGAGAAGTAGATCCGGCTGCAATGTTCTTCCGCAAGCATAGTCCCTGCGTGACTCGCCATAGACATAAATGGAGAGAAGTAGATCCAGCTGCAATGTTCTTCCGCAAGCACAGTACCTGCGTGACTCGCCATAGACATAAACAGAGAGAAGTAGATCCGACTGCAATGTTCTTCCGCAAGCATAGTCCCTGCGTGACTCGCCATAGACATAAACGGAGAGAAGTAGATCCGGCTGCAATGTTCTTCCGCAAGCATAATCTGCGTGACTCGCCATAGACATAAACGGAGAGAAGTAGATCCAGCTGCAATGTTCTTCCGCAAAGCGCAGTCCCTGCGTGACTCGCCATAGACATAAACGGAGAGAAGTAGATCCAGCTGCAATGTTCTTCCGCAAGCGCAGTACCTGCGTGACTCGCCATAGACATAAACGGAGAGAAGTAGATCCGGCTGCAATGTTCTTCCGCAAGCATAGTCCCTGCGTGACTCGCCATAGACATAAACGGAGAGAAGTAGATCCGGCTGCAATGTTCTTCCGCAAGCATAGTCTGCGTGACTCGCCATAGACATAAACAGAGAGAAGTAGATCCGCTGCAATGTTCTTCCGCAAGCACAGTCCCTGCGTGACTAGCCATAGACATAAATGGAGAGAAGTAGATCCAGCTGCAATGTTCTTCCGCAAGCATAGTCCCTGCGTGACTCGCCATAGACATAAACAGAGAGAAGTAGATCCGCTGCAATGTTCTTCCTGCAGAAAGACCAGATGATCGCTGAAGATTTGGTTTCAAAGCGAAATGTAAAGGCGCCTAATGCTGTGTGATATCTCTGCGCCCAAGTAGGAGTGCTTCGCCTGTGCTTTTTTTTGGATCACTTTTACTCGGGACATGCTAGCTGGCAACATAGGATTCCATTAATTATGCTAAGCTAAGCTAGCGGCGACCCTGCCAAACTAAAACAATGCATGCGGACAAAAATGCATTTGCCCACATATCTAAATGTAGGAAAGATTTAGAATAAGCTCTATTTCTAAAAACGGTGGAGTGTTCCTTTAACTTTCATAAGAATTCATTGAAACCACTCTCTTTGCTTGGCTTCTTTATGTAATTGACCACGTAGTGTGCGTTCACAGGTGTGCAGGATCACAAAACTTCTGATTATATAGAATTAGCAATTTAAAAGCCCAGTCGGTGATACCGGTATTATCGGTGTTGTCGTACGTCGATTAACCGGTGGGAAAATGTCCTCACCGTCACATCCCTAGTGACAAGGAAACAAGGTGAGATCACACATGCGTCAGACCGGAGTTCTCGCACAAACCTGGAATTGTTATTAAAAATGATAAACTGTAGAAAGTTTGTGATCCAAATTGTCTGTGCACTGATTTGCAGCAAAAAGAAGAAAAAGGAAATAGATTATGGTGGCGGAAATGACTGGAGACACAGGGAGCAAGGATGGTGTTCTGCAAAGAGAGTTGGAGGTAAATAAATGATTGCGGCTGGACATGCAAATGTTTGGGCTTTGATAGAACTGTAAATATATCTATTAAAATACTGATCTTGAGGTCTATAACTCCTCCCTGAACCTCCCACTGCCCTGTGTCTTGCTCTCTCATTGGCTGTAGGTCATCGCCAATGTCAGAACATATTTCACACGGCAGGAGTTTGAATCGCAGACAGGTCCGGATATTTAGCATGTCAGATATCTCACGGGCATCTGCGACTCATCGACGAGTCTCTCTGATCGCGTCCTAGATCATTCACACTGCGTGATTGTCAGTCGTGTGCACAAGCAGCGATTTGTCTATGATTTCTGACATTTCGCAAAACCTGTCGGTGAGTCAAAATCGGGGCTAAAATCATGCAGTGTGAACTCGGCATTAACTTGGGTACACAGGCAAACCAGAAAAGGGAAAACAGAACTAAAACACAATCAAACTAAACAAAAAGAGAACATACACAATATCATATTACAATATATATATCTTGGCAATTGTTAGCACAGTGTTTTTGAACAGTTGGAATGTGTATTAAGAAAGTAAATGGGGTCAGTTTTGATTTCATGTTGACTTCAAAGCATGAAGCAACTGTTTTGTATCATAGTATTACAAACAGGGATTTTTATTGGAGAGAAAAGGCATAAAGAAGTAAAGAAATATCTTGCCTTCATGGTTTTCATCATATAACGAGCGCTGAAAGGGTCTGGCAGCAGATGCAGATTGGAAAGGCCTGTGAGTGAAGCAGCTCTGATATGTGACATGTGCCGTGTGTTCAGATAAATTTGTTTCCTTTGGAAAACAGCAGCGCTCCGTGGAATTCAGACTGATTGAGTCTATTGTCTCTGCCACTAATACGCCACACGACATATTTAAGGGACAGACAGGATGAATGACTGGTAGCCTTGGCCTCGAACAAAAGACAGAGAGAGAGAGAGAGATTTCCTAGCTTTCCTGAGAAGACCCAGACTGTGAAACTGGAACCCATAAATTTGCAGAGCTTGAGCGAGTAGATTGGGTAATGTTTACAAACTAAAACCTTGCGATGGAATCTGCGGCCTATTGCACAAAACTAGGATAAGGGATTAAGCCGGGATATCTTGGTGATCCTTGGTGGCTAATACTGTTATCTTTCATTATCGTTATTGTGCTTGGTGTTTGAGTGTGCCTTCAGGGTAAGTTTACATGACAGTGGTGTACAAAATTTTGCATACAGATGACAAGATCATAAAGATATCCCGGCTTAATCCCTTATCCTAGTTTTGTGCAATAGGCCCCTGATTGTGTGCTATCAGAAATGCCAATTTTGGTGTTTGAGAAAAATAAACTGTTTTCAATGCGTCTCCTTTAATGCAAATGAGCTGCTGCTCCCCATCGAGAGGCGGAGCCTTCACAGCTTCTCAACAGGCCAATGGAAACTGAAACATGATACATCTGTTTGTTTTGATGACAAATCTATCTCAGACACGTTCATGTAACATTGCTGTTCATCATCATCTTGAAATATTATCATCTGCATGCGTTTTAAAGCCGTATCACTCAACCTGAGTGCAGACACCTGATGCATGCGCACAGAGAGCTGGATGTCGGAGAGTCTGTGAGTAGGGTAACTACACTAGTTCTCTTTCATGTGTTATTGCGATGAAATTGTCAAATGCATACACAAGGTTGTATGCATAAGGTCAGAAACATATAGAGTTTACATGAAAACACTTGGTTATGTCTGCACTTATGCATCAAGTACAGAAATCCTGTGTGTATATTAAATCTGTGTAACGTTACTAAAGTGAAAGCAGTGTAATATACAGTAATGTTTCCTACTGCTATCTGCTGTTAATATGAACCAAACACAAGATAAACAGAAATTCACTCACTGCTCTTGACTGACTGAACTTTAATAGCTTTAATAAGAACACATTTCTTACTTGAATGCTGCTGTTAATGCTCTGGAGGAGATAAACATGGCGGACTGTGAACAGCTCAGCTCTCTGAGGGAGGGGTCTGTGCTAGTATGTCAGTGTCCATCAACACTTGTGGGCGGGGCCTCTGCAGTGTGACATCACAGGAATCTGGAAACGGCTTGTTCTGAGACACTGCTTATGATTTATGGGGATTCAAAAAAGTAGTGGGTGGATTTTTACCACCAAAGGGTGGTTGTGTACACACACTGCCAACACACATTTATGTTCAAACACCTTATAAAAGTGAATTTTGCATAATAGGTGCCCTTTAAGTGTGTAAAACAGATGTGTGTGTGTGTGTGTGTGTGTCATAAGGTGTTTTCGTCATTGACAGGGGCTAGTCAGTGATTTTACTGTCGTACGAATGTCAGTGTTTTTCTCCAACAACCCAAGTAAAAAACCCTGGCCGATTTACCTACTGTTTTAGGTTGTGTGGTCATTTATTTGCCGTCCGAAGTTTTAAAGAATACATCGCTTCAAAATTCACCGTTCATATCCTTTTTTGACCCCCGCAGAGCAACGGGGTCAAAACTCTTGACCTTTGACTCAAAACCTTTGACTCTTGTTGCACTTCACTGTAATTTGGATGCATTTTAAAGATCTAGCCTTTTATTACTGAAATACTGGCAAGTATTTAAATATATTTCATCACCGCTCAAAAAATAAAAAGAAGAAAAGCACTTAAACATTTATAATGGGCTGTTATCACGGCAGTAATTATATATGTTAAAATAACCAGCGGCATTATGTGCACCGCGTGTAAATATGAGGCTGTACGCACTTATTTAGGCTCATTTCCATGTGGAATGACATGACAACTTTTACTTTGAGATCAAATACAAGACTATTTTACCTTTAATGCACGTCTATACATCTTCCTATTTTGAAACAGATTTAAATGATTAAATAATAATTAGGTATTATCTTCCTATTATTAAATATCCATTTATTCTTATTATACCAAGCATATGACGTTTTATTTACAGCATACGATCATGTAATTGACCATGTGAGCAGCGTTCACAGGTGTGCAGGATCACAAAACTCGCTCCTCCACCGGGAATAAATCCCCATCCGAATGCATGAGTTTTTATTATCATATATACAGTACTTAATTTCATTTAGCCTACAATGATAGTTCAATAACTGAGATCTCCATGCAATCTTCTGAGGTAAGAAAGAGCAACATCTGAGGCCTTTTATGACATTAAACCAGGAGAAAATGTCACTTCAAGAGACAAACTGACTCGTGAACAGTCCGTGTTTCCAGCTGTTTGAGACTCAGGATGAAAACTCATGAGGAAGGCAACATTAACTGATAATGGAGATCTTTCTCGGGCTCAGTGAAGGCTCCGCGTCCAGGCCTTTGACTCTTGTGTGTTTATTTAGTGCTTCGGTTTGTGTCTGTGAAGGGCAGGTTGGGCCTGTGGTCGTGTGAGGGTTTATGGAAGGGGCAGATATCAAATTGTCTCGGCTGACCGTCTGTGTTCACACTTGCGGTCGAGTCCAGACCTCCAGCCGTCTGTGTGGCTTCATGGCATTGAGGATATTCAGTGTGTTTATAAAACGGCCGTATAGTGTGTGTGTATGACAGAAGGGGAGTTTATAGGACGTTCATAGTCTGTGTGTGTGTTTATTGAATACGCATATGCTGTGTGTGTGGCTGTCTGCGGGTGTTTTCGGAGGGCAGAGCGCGTGTCTGTGGGTGTTTGCTTTGGGACAAGCTCAGAGACGGTGGCAGCGCTGGTTGGCATGTCAGCTAAAATGTTTTTATGGGTTAGTGATGGTGGAGGCAACTTACAGTGACCTGAGGTTTAGTGGCTCTTTACTGAGGTAGCTTGATCTATCGATCTGTCTGTCTGTCTGTCTGTCTATCTATCTGTCTGTCTGTCTGTCTGTCTATCTATCTGTCTGTCTGTCTATCTATCTGTCTGTCTGTCTGTCTGTCTATCTATCTATCTATCTATCTGTCTGTCTGTATATCTATCTATATATCTATCTGTCTATCTGTCTGTCTGTCTATCTGTCTGTCTGTCTGTCTGTCTGTCTGTCTATCTATCTATCTGTCTATCTATCTATCGATCTGTCTGTCTGTCTATCTATCTATCTATCTATCTATCTATCTATCTATCTATCTATCTATCTATCTATCTATCTATCTATCTGTCTATCTGTCTATCTATCTGTCTGTCTATCTATCTATCTATCTATCTGTCTGTCTGTCTGTCTGTCTGTCTATCTGTCTGTCTGTCTGTCTGTCTGTATATCTATCTATCTATCTATCTATCTATCTATCTATCTATCTATCTATCTATCTATCTATCTATCTATCTATCTATCTATCTATCTATCTGTCTATCTGTCTATCTGTCTATCTGTCTGTATGTCTCTCTGTCTGTCCTTCACTTGTTTCTATCTATCTATCTATTTATCTATATGTCTGTCTGTCTGTCTGTCTGTCTTTCACTTCTATCTATCTATCTATCTATCTATCTATCTATCTATCTATCTATCTATCTATCTATCTATCTATCTATCTATCTATCTATCTATCTATCTATCTATCTATCTATCTATCTATCATCTATCTATCTATCATCTATCTATCTATCTATCTATCTATCTATCTATCTATCTATCTATCTATCTATCTATCTATCTATCTATCTATCTATCTATCTATCTATCTATCTATCTATCTATTCTATCTATCTATCTATCTATCTATCTATCTATCTATCTATCTATCTATCTATCTATCTATCTATCTATCTAACTGCCTGTCTGTCTGTCTGTCTGTCTGTTATTTGTTTATATCCATCCATCTGTCTGTTGTCTTTCAAATATCTATCTATCTATCTATCTGTCTGTCTGTCTGTCTGTCTGTTATTCACTTGTTTATATCCATCCATCCATCCATCCATCCATATATTCCTTTTTATTAAAAAAAGAAACTATACAGTTCCAAAATGAAATTGAATGCACCAAATGTAAGTAAAAATTTGGCAAGATGACTTTATTTTGGCTGGTAATTTTACTGCACCATTACACAGTTTAAGGCACACTGTAATAATGTTAGTTTTAATTATAAATCATTTTATAATAATAATAATAATGACATTCTAATAAGATGTCTTTAGGGCTGGTCAGTTTTGGCAGATCACTCATCATCAACTGGTTTTATTGAGGGTTGGGGTGGACAGTGATTTGTCTCTCTGGCTGTTGCTTCTCGTCATTTTGAGGTAAAGGTGTGTGTTACTGTTACTGTTGAATCTGTTCTTCACACCTCAGAGACCCGTCTGCGTTTGGGTGGTCCACTCGCGGTCCCGTCCATTGTGTGTTCGGTGGCCGCAGCGTTCTGCTCCATGACCTGCGCGGGTATTTTCAGCAACTCACGATTTGTTGGTTGATTTTGAGGCCTCCATTTGAGAGAAGTGATATTTTAAGCAGAAGTCTCTCCTCCTCACCGCAAGCATTTTCATAGTCCCCCGCCTGGATCAGAGAGACGTTTCTTCAAAATGGAGTTTGATGGGTTTCCCTGGTACCAACGGCTCTGTCAGTCAAAGCTGGCAGGGTGAGTGTTAAAACAGATGTGTGTGTGTGTGTGTGTGTGTGTGTGTGTGTGTGTGTGTGTGTGTGTGTGTGTGATTTCTGGAATACAGTCGGTGGATTGTACAGAAGGATTATGACTGGAAAATTCAATCTCTCATAAAGTCTGTTGTCTGCCCTTTATAAATCAAAGCCTATAGTGAGCACAGAGGATGAAGGACACTGCTGATTTTAAAAGGAGACCGAAGAGGTGGAAATAGAGACCGTTTTATTAGCAAATGACTCAAGAGAGTTTCATACACACTTACACTTCAGAACAATAGCTCGGGCCACATTATTTAGCATAGTTTATGAATGACAGCAAGACTCTCGAAATGTGATCCATACTAGTGACCGATTAATATATTACCAAGACCAATATATTGACTTGTATAGCCGATAAGTGACGCAAGCAGGACTTTTATTTTGAAAATGCTGAGTGCATGGCTAGGAAAACCATGAGAGCGAATAAATAATGGCACAATTTACATTCTTGGCCAAACGTTTCCTTTAAAGTGTTTCATGCAGAAAAGTGTCTAGTCATTTGATGCACAAACTTCCTGTCAACAAGTTCTTAGTTAGTGTGTAGTGTTGCTGTTTGAGCATGAACAACACCAGTTACGACGCTCAAAGTTCAAAGCAAAGGGAGATATTTTCTTTTACAGAAATCGCTTTTTAAGGACTACAACAAACGGCTGGTTATTCATGGGCTGGTGACTAATCACTAACCCTAAAATTGACATAAATCCCACCCCCGGGAACACGGCAACTAATGGGTGTCCCAAACGGGGAAGAGTTGTTGTAGCAGAGCACGTTTGGGAGTCTGCTCAAGCTGTCACATCCGTCTTTTCATATATGTATTGCAATACATTTCATAACACAAATGCAATAACGTGTCATAAAAGCAAGACGACAACATAAGTTACAGTGCATCTTAAAAGTATTCGCAGCGCTTCACTTTGTCCACATTTTGTTGTTACAGTTACAGCCTTATTCCAAAATTCATTATTTTCATCAAAATTCAATGACAACGTGAAAGAAGTTTGTTTGAAATCTTTGCAAATTTATATAATAAAATAAAAAGCTCAAGTGCACCCTGTTTCCAGTAATCATCCTTGAGATGTTTCTAGAACTTGATTGGAGTTCACCTGTGGTAAATTCAGTTGATTGGACATGATTTGGAAAGGCACACACCTGTCTATATAAGGTCCCACTGTTATCCGTGCATGTCAGAGCACAAACCAAGCCATGAAGTCCAAGGAATTGTCTTTAGTAGTAGTCTGTGGCTGAACAGTTTTGGATTTTCGTGTCTGCATGAGGTAATCGCCAACACAAGCTCTTCTGGAAAGGGATCATTTGCATTTAAAGGGACAAAACTGTAAATGCAAATCCTACTCTCACCTATGGTCATGAGCTGTGGCAAGATCCCTGATACAGGATCTTGCCACATTTCTCCTCCACATCGACAGGAGCCAGCTGAGGTGGCTCGGGCATTTCTTTCGGATGCCTCCCGGACGCCTTCCCAGGGAGGTGTTCCGGGCACGTCCCACCTGGAGGTGACCCCGGGGAAGACCTAGGACACGCTAGAGGGATAATATCTCCCGGTTGGCCTGGGAACATCTCGGTATTCCCCCGGAAGAGCTGGAGGAAGTGTCTAGGGAGAGGGAAGTCTGGGTGTTTCTGCTTAAGACTGTTGCTCCCGCGACCCGGCCCCGGATAAGCGGAAGATGATGGATGGATGGGACACAAAAACTGCGCATTTTTGCTCACCCCTTAAAAAGTGACAATTTTAACGTTATTAAAAAATGAGCTGAGGGGTATTTTATCTTGTAAAAAGGGACATAATAGGGCCCCTTTAAAGGAATAGTTACTCATTTACTTATCATCCCCATCTGATTTATACTCTATATGACTGGTGCACTATATTCCAAGTCTTCTATCTATATCAAGTCTTCGCTTCTCAACAAATCCTGCAATAAAGTAATAGCATATGACGCCTCAGTAATGTTCTTTAGTCTTTAGAGTCAGACATCATTTATATTACAGTGAGTCTATGAAGCTGATGGTGTCCTATTCTTTCCATATGCATGTTACATAACATCTGATTATATTTATTTAGGGGTGAAAGCTCTGTTCTGAGATCAGTGCTGCTACGGCTCCTGTGTGGATCCATATGGGTACGTACTCCCGTCACCCTGTTTTTCATTATTAAGCCAGCAGTTTGATCTTAGATCTGAAGCGCAGTGTCTCTGAACGCATCTCATAGAGCTTAAAGCTACATGGGGAGAACGGAGCCGAACGGAGGGAGCTCATTAACTAGTTTATATGAAGAACAGATCAGAATGCAAGGTCCGGTCAGAATGTGGCATGATGGGAAATGTGAGAACTGGATCTCCACGGCTGGTCTCTTTTCACATTGTGTCATGCAGGTAAGTTTGCATCAGTTTCCATCTTGAGTATGAGCGGCAGCCGTTTGCCACTTCAGCTAGAAAATTGACTGAAAATATGACAGCGCTATCTAAGAACTTGCACTGCAAAGATTTACATTTTTCCAGAAAACAAGACTTAATATCTTGTCATTTGCTCTTCAAGTAAATGTACACTCACCTAAAGGATTATTAGGAAGACCACACTAATACTGTGTTTGACCCCCTTTCGCCTTCAGAACCGCCTTAATTTAATGTGGCATTGATTCAACAAGGTGCTGAAAGCAATCTTTAGAAATATTGGCCCATATTGATAGGATAGCATCTTGCAGTTGATGGAGATTTGTGGGATGCACATCCAGGGCACAAAGCTATCGTTCCACCACATCCCAAAGATGCTCTATTGGGTTAAGATCAGGTGACTGTGGGGGCCATTTTAGTACAGTAAACTCATTGTCATGTTCAAGAAACCAATTTGAAATGGTTCGAGCTTTGTGACATGGTGCATTATCCTGCTGGAAGTAGCCATCAGAGGATGGGTACATGGTGGTCATAAAGGGATGGACATGGTCAGAAACAATGCTCAGGTAGGCCGTGGCATTTAAACCATGCCCAATTGGCACTAAGGGGCCTAAAGTGTGCCAAGAAAACACCCCCCACACCATTACACCACCACCACCAGCCTGCACAGTGGTAACAAGGCATGATGGATCCATGTTCTCATTCTGTTTACACCAAATTCTGACTCTACCATCTGAATGTCTCAACAGAAATCGAGACTCATCAGACCAGGCAACATTTTTCCAGTCTTCAACTGTTCAATTTTGGTGAGCTTGTGCAAATTGTAGCCTCTTTTTCCTATTTGTAGTGGAGATGAGTGGTACCCGGTGGGGTCTTCTGCTGTTGTAGCCCATCCGCCTCAAGGTTGTGCGTGTTGTGGCTTCACAAATGCTTTGCTGCATACCTCGGTTGTAACGAGTGGTTATTTCAGTCAAAGTTGCTCTTCTATCAGCTTGAATCAGTCGGCCCATTCTCCTCTGACCTCTAGCATCAACAAGGCATTTTCGCCCACAGGACTGCAGCATACTGGATGTTTTTCCCTTTTCACACCATTCTTTGTAAACCCTAGAAATGGTTGTGTGTGAAAATCCCAGTAACTGATCAGATTGTGAAATACTCAGACCGGCCCGTCTGGCACCAACAACCATGCCACGCTCAAAATTGCTTAAATCCCCTTTCTTTCCCATTCTGACATTCAGTTTGGAGTTCAGGAGATTGTCTTGACCAGGACCACACCCCTAAATGCAACTGCCATGTGATTGGTTGATTAGATAATTGCATTAATGAGAAATTGAACAGGTGTTCTTAATAATCCTTTAGGTGAGTGTATGTTGGTTTAAGAATGATTAGATATGTGTAATGGCAAATGAAAAACACTTGATTAAGAATGTGTGAGAGAAGCAGGTATTGTATAGAAAGCCTCGGGAATATATAAAATGCGTGACGTTTGTAGGCAAAGTATGAAATGTCTATGTTGCATACTTTTCCTAGGCATTCTATACATTGATTTTAAACAGAATGACAAGTACACTCTAGGCAAAGTATCAAAACACACCTTTATTTGCATTGAAGTAGCGTTGAGATACTTGTTCAGCAAGGAAGGCAAGAGCGGCATTTTGAATGGTGCTACACTACCGTCCTGTCCTGACATTGCGACACAGTAACCGTTCGGAAACAATAGGGCGGGAGTGGGAGCTCACGTGTTTCGCTATCGGCATGCCACCGAGTAGTGGAAGCGTTGTATACTCTGCCGGCTGGCCCTTTGGCATTGTATAGAATGCCTAGGAAATGTGTGAAATATAAACCATTTCATATTTTGCCTATAAACTTCAGGCATTCTATACATACCGGATTTCACACATTGCCGGTAACACATACACTATATTGGCCCTCCCTTTGCAGCTATAACAGCTTCAACTCTTCTAGGAAGGCTTTCCACAAGACTTAGGAGTGTGTTTATGGGAATTTTTGACCATTCTTCTAGAAGCGCATTTGTGAGGTCAGGCACTGATGTTGGACGAGAAGGCCTGGCTCGCAGTCTCCGCTCTAATTCATCCCAAAGGTGTTCTATCGGGATGAGGTCAGGTGCAGGACTGTCAAGTTCCTCCACACCAAACTCGCTCATTCATGTCTTTATGCTTTGTGTCTCAGTCATGTTGGGACAGGAAGGAGCCATCCCCAAACTGTTCCCACAAAGTTGGGATCATGAAATTGTCCAAAATGTCTTGGAATGCTGAAGCATTAAGAGTCCCTTTCACTGGAACAAAGGGGCCAGTGAAAAACAACCCCACACTATAATCCCACCTCCACCAAACTATACACTTGGCACAATGCAGTCAAGCAAGTACCGTTATCCTGGCAACCACCAAACCCAGACTCATCCATCGGATTGCCAGACAGAGAAGTGTAGTATAGATGTCCCAATCTGGCAATGTAGTGTATATGTTCTCATGTTTCTGTCATTTTTGGTTCTACATCTAAAGCTTACCGCACATAGCCTGGATGCCAGCCGAATTTAGCCCCGCCTACAATTTTTTTTGCTCGGGCAATTCGGTCTGGACTCGCTCCATAGAGGAGTTATTATGCCTGAACAGAAACTGTTCGGACCAATGAAATTGTCAGGGCGGGCTTTAGACGATGATGGACAGATGATCAACAGTAACGTAATCATCCACGTCATCAAAGGCGCTTTGGGTTGAATTTGCTCTTATCCTAAACGGAGAACTTGTTCGTATATGCATTCACCTTCACTATTTCTCTCAGAAACGATGATCGTGTTGGTAAGTACTCTGTGTATCCTTAAATTCTTTTTTTACAACACTTGCAAAGATCATTTACACTCATCTTTTTCTTCTAACGTTACTTAATCCAGTGCGCGTGCAGACAGGGTTGCCACTTTTTTTTGCAATGTCGCGCACAATTGCTACTCAAAACTATTGCCCAAAACATTAGCTTTCCGAGGGGGTTCTCCGGAAAAAAAATTGTGTTTGGTTGGCAAAACATGTTATTTTGGCAAGGTTGCCTGCTAAAATTTGCATCCCTGGGTCTATATATCACATAATTGGGGTCGCTTCAACCCGCGGACATGGAGAAAAACACGGACTTGGCAACAGTGCAGTTGAGTTCTGTTGACATTTGACAACTAACGTTACGCGTCGCTCCGTTGCTCTGATTGGTTGTAGGTCTATCCAATTGAGGTCTTTCCTGGTTCGGTTGAAACACACCCCATAATCACAGCCCAACGGAGCGGTATCAGACTCATATTCTGACTAGAGTTGAGTGTGACCACGTCAGGCTATACCGCACACATAATAGCACCTGAATTTGTCTACCACAGATACACTGCATAAAAAAATGCAACAAATACAAGTATTTTCTGCAACAACAAAAAAGCAGCATTTTACTATAATTGCACATAATCAATAATTCACTTCTGCAAATTAGGCTGGATTGCTTTTTATAATGTTTTAATGTTTTATAATGCATCATTAAAAGTACAGTAAAAGTGCACAAGGTGGCATGCACTATATATGATGAGATGGTTTATTATGTATTCCTTTTTGTTTGACATCTAAATATGAGAAATAATTATAAAATGCATCATATTATAGTATAGTCTACCGTTCAAATCATTGGGGTCTGTAAGATTTTTTTATGATTTTGAACCAAGGCTGCATTTATTTGATAAAAAATACAGTGAAAACAGTAATATTGTGAAATATTATTACAAATCAAAATTTAGATATATGTTAATGTATTTCATTCCTGTGATCAAAGCTGAATTTTCAGCATCATTACTCCAGCCTTCAGTGTCACATGATCCTTCAGGAATCATTCTGATATGAGGATTTGATGCTCAAGAAACATTTATGATTATTATCAGTGTTGAAAACAGTAATGAATAAAAGTCATAATTTCTTGAGCAGTAGTGTGTGACCTGTGACATCACACAATCTCTTAGTGTAGTCTTCGCATTAGTGGTGATTTTAAGCATGAGTGTTTTGTACTTCAGGACCGTATAGCCTTGAGTCTAGTTTATATGAGGTGTAGATCTGGCGAAGGTAAACTTGCAAGGTTGCGCTGTAGTCATTTGTCTTCCTGTCTCATCCTTCTGTTAAACCAAATGGGCCTGAGAAGGAGCAGGTCAAACGCAGGGTCATCCTGTGGCACCAAGCATCCCGAAGCGTTGGCTGGATATTTCAGAGACGTCATTCCTGAGGGAGTTCAGGTTGCAGCGCATACCGGGCTGACAGGAGAGGAGAGGAAGGGTGAGAGGAGATCTCCTTTGGGATCAATCACACGACTCCAGTCTCTCCTCTCCTCATCCCTCTGCTTTTAGGCTCAGGAGTGACGCTGGGACCATGATGTGCAGTTTGAAGGGACTTTAGGGTTCACTTTTACCTCAACGCCCTTGGAGAGTTTTAGTGCACACACTTGATGACCAAGTTTCCAATTGCAAGTCCAAGTGAAAGCGTTGATCTGGAGTTTGGTTCGTGTTGGTTTGCAATCGTTATGAAAGTAATGTAGACTGTCCAGCAGAAGTGAACCACTATTTATGACATATTATTGACCTGCTGTTTAAATGTTTTGTTTTTTAATGCAATTGGGTAGTTTGAATCTTCCACTGAATTTTATGTATACGGTTTTTTTTTAATTATTATTTTATTTTAGTAGTTGAGTAATTGAACCTTCCACAGAGTGCATTTTTTGTTTTTGTTATTTTATTTAATTTTTTATATTTTATTTATTGTATTTGTATTTTTTTTGGTAATTGAATAGTTGAACCTTCCACAGAAAGTGCATTTTTATTTTATTTCTAGTTATGATATATTATTGACCTGTTGTAGTTTAATTTTTTTTAAAAATATATATATATATATATTTGTTAATGCAATTGGGTAGTTTGAATCTTCCACTGAATTTTATGTATACTTTTACTTCCACAGAAAGTGCATTTTTATTTTATTTCTAGTTATGATATATTATTGACCTGTTGTAGTTTAATTTTTTTAAATATATATATATATATATATTTGTTAATGCAATTGGGTAGTTTGAATCTTCCACTGAATTTTATGTATACTTTTACTTCCACAGAAAGTGCATTTTTATTTTACTTTATTTTATTTTATTATTTTATTTTATTTTAGAAATTGAGTAGTTGAACCTTCCACAGAAAGTTTGTTTTTATTTTATTAATTTTATTTTATTTTTTATATTTTTGTTTTGGTAATTGAGTAGTTGAACCTTCCACAGAAAGTGTGTGTTTGTTTGTTTTATTTATTTAATTATTTTATTTTATTTATTTTAATTTTATTTTTAAACTAATCCACAGAAATTGCATTTTTTATTGTATTTGTATTTTTTTTGGTAATTGAGTAGTTGAACCTTCCACAGAAAGCGCGTTGCATTTATTTTTTATTTGTTTACATTTGGTTCTTCAGGCTGGTTATTATAATATATGTGCGCCAGCAGTTCTAACTGAAAGCAGTGGTCTGGGGTTCGATTCGTTCGGTTTGCAATTGTTATGAAAGCAGTCTAGACTATTCTGAAGAAGTGAACTGCTGTTAATGATATATAATTGACCTGCTCTGGTATAATGTGTTTATTATTGCTGCTCGTCTCCACAGAAATTGTCTTTGGTGAGCAATTTGCATTCTTCACATGTCTTGCAATGCAAATTTTGGCGGTACAAAAACATGCATGATAAGTGAAGCTGATGTCTTCTTCTTTTACAGTGGGAAGCAGCTTTTGCTAGTGGTACTGAAGCCAAACATATACGTTCAAAAGAGACCTGATGAGGGATCAGACCAAACCACCAAACAGCCTCAGTGAGCATTTCATTTCATTATTTCATTTTCATGGACTCATGGGTCTTTTTTGATTTCTCACATGGCACTTTTGCAGAAAGTAACACAGTAACTGAGATCTCCGTTAAGTCTCCTGATGAGATTTCCTGCATTCTTATGCATTTCCTGCATTCTTATGCACTTTTGTCGTTTATCTCCTCTCCTCCTGTATGTGTTCTCGCTGTGGTTTGAGTTTAGCGCAGCGGCGGCCATTAAGCATAATTTGTCTGGTATCCCTGATCTGCAAACTCACAACAGGACTGAGAGAGGGAGAGAGGGAGAGAGGGAGAGAGGGAGGCATTCCTCTGGTTGTCATGTGGAGATATTGGGCCCCATGCGGCTGTGTGTGTGTGTGTGTCAGACAGCGACACTGAGGCTCGCTGGGAACTCCCGCAGGACTCGCTGTGTGTTTGTGTGTGTTTTAAGGGGGAGGGAAGCAACCTGAGAGGGACGTCCCGCTCCTGACGGTGGGATCAAGCTCTCCTATGGCCAGCCAGGCACCAGCCATCCTGAGGGATTTACACACGTCACCCTCACACTCGCTCTCTGTTTGCTCTTCTCCATCATTCACTTCTGCTTCTACACTCTTAGAACTGAAGGTTCCATATGGAATCTTCAAGGGTTCTGTCGGGCGCATCATATTTAGAACCTTTTAGAGGTTCCATCATGGGATCATTTTATGGATTCACTTTTAGTTCATTCACTTTGTTTTATTTCACTTTTAATTTTAAATAAATAGTTTGAATTAAACCACCCGTCAACATTTATTAGTGGTAGAAAAATTACAAAATAACCTGTTAAACATGAAATGATGAGTCAAGAACAGTGTACAGAATCTGTCTTTCTCGTAATTGTCAAGTCACATTTGTTTCTATATTCAGAGCATCTTCACGGTGATTAGCAGGAAACCAACAGTATCACTCATGCAAATTTCATCAAATTTTGCTGTAAAGCAGCTGTAAAAGGACAATATAATTGTTATTCAGCTCAAGTCAGTTTAAAGATTTTTAAGAGTTTAAAGATCAAGTCAGATTAAGGAGAACATAACACAACATTTCTGCCAGGTTCATGTTAATCTTGAGTAACTATAGAGGAGGATTGCATCCTGCATTGGTCAGATGGTTCAGTCATTTGTGATTGGTCTTCTCTGCTCTGATTGGTCAGATAGTCTGGCATAATGCAAATTTGTTACATTTGTACATATGGAACAGGAAGTGAGACTCATTTCAGCAGTTCAGAATCAGTTCTTTCTTTTAGTAGAAAATAACTTTGATCTTTTTGCAGACCTTTTACATCAGGGTTCCTCAAATCCAGCCCCGGAGGGCCACTGTCCTGCAGAGTTTAGCTCAAACCATGATCGAACTCCCCTACCTGCAATTTTCCAGTAACTCTGAAGACCTTGAATAGCTGGTTCAGGTGCGTTTGATTAGGGCTGGAACTAAACTCTGCAGGGCAGTGGCCCTCCAGGACCGGATTTGAGGAGCCCTGTTTTACATTCACAAACAGCTTTTACACATGGCATGACAGATCATATCTGAAGAAGCATTATAGGGGCACTTTAAGTATCAATTCTCCGCCTCAGGAGAAATAAAAGAAAAGAGGAGGCGTTTTTTAATTATGTCCCCCGGTTCCCCTGCACTCCTGTGGACCACCCCACACACACACACACACACACACACACACACACACACACACACACACAGCTCTCAGTAAACTGTCCTCTTCTGCTTCTCTTTATATGGTAATGCGTGTCTACGGAGAGAGAGACAGACAGGGAGAGAGAGACAGAGTGAAAGAGAGAACCTCTGTTTTCTAGGAACTTGACCCTTATCAAACATGCTCTACTTTGTTATTGTGGTCTTGCTCAATTACCAGACCCCAAACCAAACACACACACACACTGCAGCTCAGAGACGCCCCGGAGGAGACGGGAAGCTTGAAGCTCATTCATTGTTTTATATTCAGCACCAAACCTAGCTACTGCAAGTACACAAATCCTTTCTGAAATTATGCATTGCATTCTCAGCGTCGCTGATAGGGGGCGCTATAACAGACATTAGCATTTTCGAAATCGGTCTTCTACAATCCGCTTTCTCTTTCAGCAGTGTTATTTCAATATCATTGATATACCCCAAATAGTTTTAATTTATATTTTGCATGAATATCATTTATTTTACAAACCCGATTCCAAAAAAGTTGGGACACTGTACAAATTGTGAATAAAAACAGAATGCAATGATGTGGAAGTTTCAAATTTCAATATTTTATTCGGAATACAGCATAGATGACTTATCAAATGTTTAAACTGAGAAAATTTATCATTTTAAGGGAAAAATACGTTGATTTTAAATGTCATGGCATCAACACATCTCAAAAAAGTTGGGCCATGTTTACCACTGTGTGGCATCACCTGTTCTTTTTATAACAGTCTGCAAACGTCTGGGGACTGAGGAGACGAGTTGCTAAAGTTTAGGAATAGGAATGTTGTCCCATTCTTGTCTAAAACAGGCTTCTAGTTGCTCAACTGTCTTAGGTCTTCTTTGTCGCATCTTACTCTTTATGATGCACCAAATGTTGAGAGATCTGGACTGCAGGCTGGCCATTTCAGTACCCGGATCCTTCTTCTACGCAGCCATGATGTTGTAATTGATGCAGTATGTGGTCTGGCATTGTCATGTTGGAAAATGCAAGGTCTTCCCTGAAAGAGATGATGTCTGGATGGGAGCATATGTTGTTCTAGAACTTGGATTTACCTTTCAGCATTGATGGTGCCTTTCCAGATGTGTAAGCTGCCCATGCCACGTGCACTCATGCAACCCCATACCATCAGAGATGCAGGCTTCTGAACTGAGCGCTCATTACAAATTGGGTTGTCCTTGTCCTCTTTAGTCCGGATGACATGGCGTCCAAGTTCAAATTTTGATTCGTCTGACCACAGAACAGTTTTCCACTTTGCCACAGTGCATTTTAAATGAGCCTTGGCCCAGAGAAAACGCCTGCACTTCTGGATCATGTTTAGATATTGCTTCTTTTTTGACCTATAGAGTTTTATCCGGCAACGGCGAATGGCACAGTGGATTGTGTTCACCGACAATGTTTTCTGGAAGTATTCCTGAGCCCCTGTTGTGATTTCCATTACAGTAGCATTCCTGTATGTGCTGCAGTGCCGTCTAAGGGCCTGAAGATCACGGGCATCCAGTATGGTTATCCGGGCCTTGACCCTTACGCATAGAGATCGTTCCAGATTCTCTGCTTCTTTGGATGATATTATGCACTGTAGATGATGATAACTTCAAACTCTTTGCAATTTTTCTCTGAGAAACTTTTTTCTGATATTGCTCCACTATTTTTCACCGCAGCATTGGGGGAATTGGTGATCCTCTGCCCATCTTGACTTCTGAGAGACAGTGCCACTCTGAGAGGCTCTTTTTATACCCAATCATGTTGCCAATCGACCTAATAAGCTGCAAATTGGTCCTCCAGCTGTTCCTTATATGTACATTTAACTTTTCCGGCCTCTTATTGCTACCTGTCCCAACCTTTTTTGGAATGTGTAGCTCTCATCAAATCCAAAATGAGCCACAATTTGGCATGACATTTCAAAATGTCTCATTTTCAACATTTGATATGTTATCTATATTCTATTGTCAATAAAATCTAAGTTTATGAGATTTGTAAATTATTGCATTAATTTTTTATTCACAATTTCTCTTGAACTTTTTTGGAATCGGGTTTGTATATCGACTAGCTGCCAAGATAACATTTGTGACCCTGAACCACAAAACTAGTCATAGGGGATCATCTGAAAGCTGATAAATAAGCTTTTCATTGATGTATGATTTATTAGGATAGGACAATATTTGGCCGAGATACAACTATTTGAAAACCTGGAATCTTAGGGCGCAAAAAAATCTAAATATTGAGAAAATCTTCTTTAAAGTTGTCCAAATGAAGCCCTTAGCAATGCATATTACATCTAATAATACTTTTTTGATACATTTCCGGTAGGACATTTACAAAAGATCTTCATGGAACATGATCTTTACTTAATATCCTAATGATTTTTGGCATAAGAGAAAAATCGCCAGCTTTGCTATTGCTACAAATATACATGTGTGACTTATGACCGGTTTTGTGGTCCAAGATCACATTTATCATTTTATCTAGTTTAAGTTGAAATACTGAAACAACTAATACAAAATAAAATAAAACTGAAAACTAAAAATGAAAACTTTTACACTGTAAAAGAAAAAAATATTTTTCAAAGTTTATAGAGAAAACCCTTTTTACAAGAAAATGTTTCTTTCTACTTCAAAATGTCATGCTCAGTTCAATGTTACTTGCATTTTTTTGTGCAATTATTTGTGAAATTTATAGCAATTTCTGAGTGAAAAATAAAAAAGTACAAAAATCAGCATAGACCTTTTTTACTACAACTTAAACTGAAAAGAAACAAATATAAAAAATAACTACAATAGTAGAGCAATCATACAAAAATAACACAAGGTACTAAAGTATTATCAAAGTATCAGTACAAAAATGCCATGGTATTTTATATTATGTTATCCTTGTCACTAGTGCCATGTTTGACAAACCTGGCAAACCCTCCCTTTGGTGAGGAAATTGAAAGTAAAAATTAATAATTATTATTAAACCGTGTTTTCTTTTTGTTGTTTTTTTGGTCTAGGGTTGAAGTTAGTCTACAGTCATAATTAACTTCATATAAAAACAAGAAAAGTCTGTTCTGTGCTGCATTGTGTCTTTGTGTGTGTGTGTGTGTGTGTGTGTGTGTGTGTGTGTGTGTGTGTGTGTGTGTGTGTGTGTGTGTGTGTGTGTGTGTGTGTGTGTGTGTGTGTGTGTGTGTCTAAGTGAACTAATTAAATGTCTGTTGTTAGCATAGCAAATGATGCAATAAATTTAAATTGCTGGAACAATGCAATTTGTCTGAAATCCGGACCGCTCCGTCCCGCCTTAAATATGACTGCGAGAGACATTAGGACTCATTTAGTGTAATTAAAGCCGAGATTGAAGCATCCGTGGCTCTGTCTGCGCCTGTGTGGATCTGTCTGTCAGTCTGAGCGAGGGAGCGAGCGATAGGTAGGTGGGTGTGCAGTGGCTGGGTGGCAGGGTGAGCGTGCGGGGCCTCCCTGGCTGGCGCCTGAAATTTTACCTTCCTATTCATCAGGCTGGTGTATTAATAATAACAGCACATCTGGAGTCACTTACTGTCTACAGTTAACCCTTTACAGAGACGCTGTCCTCCTCTCATTCTCTCTCTCTCTCTAGTGTACTACAGGAGTGCACCTCTGTGGCAGATGTGTCAGTGTGATAGTTTTAAAATGCTCTGATTTCTCATGCAGACGCCACAAAGACATTATAGAATTGTAGTGAAGATATTTCAATGCACTGTAAAAAATATATGATCAGTAAGTCATGACTATCTCAAAATATTTTAAGCAATTTCAACTTTTTTCAACCTATACAAGGTTCAACTCAATTTTTAAGTCAATTGTTGAAATGACTTGTACAGCCACCCTTCGCCGGGAGTTTGATTGACATGCGATCTAACTAATCCTAATCCGCCATCCACCGACTCCGCCATTTTTGTCCGACAAATCACTCGAGAGTTCGTAGATTAAAGTGGGTGGACTTGAACTTGAAAAGTCACGGTTGAAACAAAATTCCTTCTGAAGTTCATTCTTGTTTATTTGATACTATAAATGACCTAGAGGGAAGAGATGATCGGTTCACGAGCAGCTTTAACTGAGGCGCTACAGCGACCTGTCACCACACGTTAAAGAGCCTCGAAACAGTATTTATTAGTTTCATAAAAGTTTCATATTAAAAGTAACCTGCTCTGTCCTGTCTGTCAATACGTTGTCAGTATCATCTTTGCTCTGCGATGAGTTTTTCAGAGCGCTTCTTGTCGGACATAGCAACAGTAACTAAAGGGGGCGGGTCTTTGCGAACGGGCAGTTTGATTATACTTTAAAAATGTAAGACAGTAACTGAATTTAGTTGAAGTTGAAATAAGGACACAACAAATAAAACAACTTCTATGAGACATTTTACATCAGAGTAACTGTATAGGTCATAACAGCTTTTTTCACAAATCTCATTTGTGTATATATATATATATATATATATATATATATATATATATATATATATATATATATATATATACAAATGAGATTTGCATTTGTACAGTATTTACCAAGCATTAATGTAATGGATTGCTTATTGAAGTATAATCCAGGTGGAAAAAAAGACAGTTTACTGAGCTGTTTTGGCATACAGCTCATGAAAACCCAAAATTCCTATCTCAAAAATTAGCATATTTCATCCGACCAATAAAAGAAAAGGAATCCTTTTGCAGAAATGACTGCTTCAATGCGGCGTGCATGGAGGCAATCAGCCTGTGGCACTGCTGAGGTGTTATGGAGGCCCAGGATGCTTCGATAGCGGCCTTAAGCTCATCCCAGAGTGTTGGGTCTTGCGTCTCTCAACTTTCTCTTCACAATATCCCACAGATTCTTTATGGGGTTCAGGTCAGGAGAGTTGGCAGGCCAATTGAGCACAGTAATACCATGGTCAGTAAACCATTTACCAGTGGTTTTGGCACTGTGAGCAGGTGCCAGGTCGTCCTGAAAAACGAAATCTTCATCTCCATAAAGCTTTTCAGCAGATGGAAGCATAAAGTGCTCCAAAATCTCCTGATAGCTAGCTGCATTGACCCTGCCCTTGATAAAACACAGTGGACCAACACCAGCAGCTGACATGGCACCCAGACCATCACTGACTGTGGGTACTTGACACTGGACTTCAGGCATTTGGCATTTCCTTCTCCCCAGTCTTCCTCCAGACTCTGGCACCTTGATTTCGAATGACATGCAAAATTTGAGCAACAGTCCAGTGCTGCTTCTCTGTAGCCCAGGTCAGGCGCTTCTGCCGCTGTTTCTGGTTCAAAAGTGGCTTGACCTGGGAATGCGGCACCTGTAGCCCATTTCCTGCACACGCCTGTGCACGGTGGCTCTGGATGTTTACTCCAGACTCAGTCCACTGCTTCCGCAGGTCCCCAAGGTCTGGAGTCGGTCCTTCTCCACAATCTTCCTCAGGGTCCGGTCACATCTTCTCGTTGTGCAGCGTTTTTGCCACACTTTTCCTTCCCACAGACTTCCCACTGAGGTGCCTTGATACAGCACTCTGGGAACAGCCTATTGGTTCAGAAATGTCTTTCTGTGTCTTACCCTCTCGCTTGAGGGTGTCAATGATGGCCTTCTGGACAGCAGTCAGGTCAGCAGTCTTACCCATGATTGCGGTTTTGAGTAATGAACCAGGCTGGGAGTTTTTAAAAGCCTCAGGAATCTTTTGCAGGTGTTTAGAGTTAATTAGTTGATTCAGATGATTAGGTTAATTGCTCATTTAGAGAACCTTTTCATGATATGCTCATTGTTTGAGATTTTTTTTTGGTTTTGGGTTTTCATGAGCTGTATGCCAAAATCATCAGTATTAAAACAATAAAAGACCTGAAATATTTCAGTTGGTGTGAAATGAATCTAAAATATATGAAATTAAAATTTGTATCATTACATTATGGAAAATAATGAACTTTTATCACAATTTGCTAATTTTTTGAGAAGGACCTGTGTATATATATATATATATACCGATCAGGCATAAAATTAGTGGACATTTTGTCTTCAAAGTTGACGTGTTAGAAGCAGGAAAAATGGGCAAGCGTAAGGATCTGAGCGAGTTTGACAAGGGCCAAATTGTGATGGCTAGACGACTGGGTCAGAGCATCTCCAAAACTGCAGCTCTTGTGGGGTGTTCCCGGTCTGCAGTGGTCAGGATCTGTCAAAAGAGCTCCAAGGAAGAAACAGTGGAGAACCGGCCTCAGGGTCTTCAACAACATTGGTCATTGCTTGGAAGTTCAATCCTGTTTAGCTCCACGTAGACCTGTGTTATTTATGTTACACTTCATGCGGGGCTACAGAATTGGGTGTTCTTCTTCTGTTGAAGCTGCGTTTCGCTGCCCTCTGACGTCACAGGGAAGCAAATTTCGCAGGGTCATGGGCGGCCAAGGCTCATTGATGCACGTGGGGAGCGAAGGCTGGCCCGTGTGGTCCGATCAAACAGACGAGCTACTGTAGTAGGGGTGGGCGATATCTCGATATTTAAAATATATCGAGATATTTTTTAAACACGATATGGATTTTGACATATCGTATATATCGATATATTGTTTATATTTAATTCTGGGTTCCGCCACTTTGCTTGTTTGCCTTCTCTGTGCTGTGCTCGCACTCGCTCGCCCCGCCGCCTTGCTTTTGTTCCCCCTCCCCTCGCGTGTTGTCTCATTGAACATGGCGGCGTTCGCAATCAGCCCGGAGGCGACAGAGCTCGTCTATAAAAAAGAACAATTGGCTCCATTATATGGAGATACTTTGGTTTTAAGGCTTCGGACTAACAGCAGACAGATGTCCACTGCCGTGAATGCCGAAAGTTGGTGCCAACCAAAGCTAGCACCACGAACATTTTCCACCATTTACAGACGAGGCGCAAGCTCGCATACGAGGAGTGCAACAGACTAAAGGCCGCAACATACTCCGCAAGAACAGAGAAATTTGTTCGTTTTCTCGAGGTGGCAAGAACAAGAACAAAGTTCGTTCTGGCCAGGACATTACATATTTCACGATCACGAGAACAGCAGGTGCCGAACATCTCCGTTAAACCCCGCCCACTTTAAATCTCTGACAGTTCTCGGACACCCACAAGAAAAAAGTTCTGCTCAGAAGATGTTTCGAGAACGAGCTGCGAGAACTCCCAAACCATGGCTTTGAGAACGAAATTACGTCCATTTGTTCTCGCAGCCCTGGGAACTGGAACTTTATTCTTGGTTCTTGCGGAGTATGTTGCGGCCTTAAGGATCCCGGCCACTAAACCCACTAACTTTTTCTTTAATTTTAGTTAAATTATTATGTAATCAGGGATATTTTTTTATCTTAAAATATCGCTTTGTTCCTGCACTGCCTACCTCGAGTTGAGTTTTATTTTTGAATGAAAAGAAGGCAATAGGTATTATTTCTTCCTTTATTTTATTGTTAAATTATTATTTTTGTATATATATATATATATTTTAAATGTTGCAAATGCACTTTGTTCCTACATTTGCACTTCAATAAAAAAAGATTGTGGTATTTGGCATATTTGTTTTTGCAGTAGTTTTTGGGGGGTTATTTTTCCTGCAAAGATATCGAGATATATATCGTATATCGAGATATATTTTTTGCTCCATATCGCCCAGCCCTATACTGTAGCTCAAACTGCTCAAGAAGTTAATGCTGGTTCTGATAGAAAGGTGTCAGAATACACACTGCATCGCAGTTTGTTGCATATGGGGCGGCATAGCCGCAGACCAGTCAGGGTGCCCATGCTGACCCCTGACCCCGCCGAAAGCAGTGGCACGTGAGCATCAAAACTGGACCACGGAGCAATGGAAGAAGGGTGTGTGTGCTTTGCTTTCCTGGGGAACACATGGCACCAGGATGGACTATGTTAAGAAGGCAAGCCGGTGGAGGCAGATTTATGAACTTTCAGTCCATAGGAATTCACTAGTTTGTGACCAAAAAATAGCTTTGTCTTGTTGAGAAGATGTCCATTTTGGATGTTGAGGGCCAGAAATTTGATGTGTTTTTCATGTTAACTGCATACAGATAATGGTTTTTCTGGGGTTTGTGCCTCTAATGCGTTATGAAGAAAGTCACAGGACATGAAGTGTACTTTATTTATGGAAAGTGCCAGTCTTTTGGGCATCTGCGCCGTGGAAAGGGGGAACCCAGAGTCAGCGGGGGGGCTGTTCACGGGCCAAACGTTGGCTCAGCATCGGCCCGACACGGGCAGGTCCGTCTGGCCGTGTACCTGCTACATATGCAGGTGACAGAGATCTGCGTCGTACCAAAGTGACAGGCGCTCAAAACAGCGTGGCAACCACAGCCTCATTACCGCATCGCCTCGCACAGCCCTGGCGTTGTTACTAAGCAGAAAACACACAAGCACACATGTACAGACAGTGGTCATCACTCATCCGCGCTGCAGTCAACACTAATGATGTCATCAGCAGGCGCCCGGCCAGACTCGCACAAACTATAGAGTAGACGTACCTGTATAAAGAGCCTTATTTAGCTTTGCAGAGAGAGAGAGAGATGGAGAGCGGCTTCTGTTTTTCCGAAGCTCTGCCTCCCACTGAGAAGCACATATGTAAATAAATGCATTTATTATTATTATTATATATAAATATATACATTACACGTCTGCATAATATATTTATATATATATGCATGTATTGAAAAAGAAAGAACACGTAAGGCTTGTGTAAACACATTCGACAAACAAGGCGTTATGGTGCTAATTATTTTCTAAGAAAAACAAGCGTGGAGAAATTACGGCGTGTGTTTGTCTAAGCGAGCGCTACTGGGGAATTTCTCTGAGAAAATAAACAACGCTAATTGAATAAACGAAGGCTGACATAGTGGACTCTGGACTGCGTTTACAAACATAAGGCCGTAGATTAAACTCCGCATTTACTCTGGAGTGGCTTTATTATAAACTCCTTTGGTGACAGACAGGTTAGTTAGTGAGCTGACTCGTGACATAGTGAGGTTCCTTATTAGGCAGCTTCACTAAAATGATTAGATTTAATGAGACTTTGATTAACTTACAGTATCGAGAAAAGAGTTGCATAGAGTTGATAAAGAACAGGCTAGTCAGTCAATGCCAAAAGTGACATTTCTTTTAAATTAATCCCTATTAAAGGAACACTCCACTTTTTTTAATATAGGCTCATTTTCCAAGTCCCCTAGAGTTAAATAGTTGAGTTTTACAGTTTTTGAATCCATTCAGCTGATCTCTGTATCTGGCGGTAGCACTTTTAGCATAGCTTAGCATACATCATTGATTCTAATCAGTCCATTAGCATCTCGTTCAAAAAATGACCAAAAACACTTTCAATATTTTTCCTATTTAAAACTTGACTCTTCTACAGTTACATCGTGTGCTAAGACCAACTGAAAATTAAAAGTTGCGATTTTCCACACCTATATGGCTAGGAACTACTTTCTCAGTCCTGCGTAATAGTCTCAGATCTTCGGGGCCGTACCAAGGCTGCAGTGGCGCAATGATATTACGCAGCGCTGAAAGTAGCCCCCAGCTAGGTAACTTTCAATGTGACTGGCACTAAGTTTGTGTAGTTGCAGAGAAAGTTTCAGGCTTGCAGCCGACAAATTGTGTTGTGGATTTACCTGTGTGTTGTAAAGGGCTGTGATAGTAAGTCGAAAGTGTACTACCACTACTGTATGTTTCACAGAATACCAACGAATCATTGCGCTGCTGCAGCCATGGTACAGCCGCGCAGATCCGCGACTATTACGCAGGACTGAGAAAGTAGTTCCTAGCCATATAGGTGTAGAAAATCGCAACTTTTCATTTTCAGTTGGTCTTAGCACACGATGTAACTGTAGAAGAGTCAAGTTTTAAATAGGAAAAATATTGAAAGTGTTTTTGGTCATTTTTTGAACGAGATGCTAATGGACTGATTAGAATCAATGATGTATGCTAAGCTATGCTAAAAGTGCTACCGCCAGATACAAAGATCGGCTGAATGGATTCAAAAACGGTAAAACTCAACTATTTAACTCTAGGGGACTTGGAAAATGAGCCTATATTCAAAAAAAGTGGAGAGTTCCTTTAAAGCACTGCTGTTACCAAGTCAAGTCTAATTTTCTATAGACATTATTTCCTGTTGCATCGCAGTTTTTTTAACTTAATTTTTTAACTGTGTAAAATTACTTAACTTTGCATCTCAACGTCCATTAATGTGCACGGTCCATTTAGAATATATGTAGTTTTGCACATTATTTTAGTATTATTGATGTACTATTAAATGTTTTTCTTAATATTTTGAGTTATTTTAGTTTATAGAACATATAATAGTTTATATATAATTAATTGTATAGGGTGAATTATACATTTCATGCACTCTCTGTAGTGTCCTTATTCTGTCCGGCGCCCCACTAATCTTTTTTTTCAGTTGAGTCTTTATATACAATAGTTTATTTGCGAATTGAAGGAAGTTGCGTGGTCTGTCCTGCTCAGCTGCTGACTTTATATGGTTATTGCGCAATTTATGGTGCTCTGATACACATACTTGACTAATAAACTAAGAAAGAGGAGGAACAGAACAGTCTGTGTTTTTATTGAATGTAAATCTTTTACTCACAGAAACTGTGAATAATGAGCTTTCTATGACGAGACAAATATACTAACAGGGAAAAGTTACTCCATGAATTACATATCAGTTCAGTCAGATTATTTTGTGCACTATTATTATTCTTATTTTATAGAGCTTCACATTGATTTGAGGCCAAATGCGGTTGCAATGTATGACAATTGACGGGTGTGAGTCCTGTTGCTCAAACTGATCATGGCGCTTACAATGTCAAGAGCATGGGTTCGATTCCCAGGGGATGCATGAGAAAATCTTTTAAGAGCAGTAATAGTCAGAGATGGAAACTTGAGTCTGCGACTTGGACTTGAGTCGCACTTAAGTCGCAAAAAAAATGACTTGCGACTAGGCCTGTCGCGATAGTCAATAAATCAACTAATTGCATGCTAAAAAAAATGAGCTCAATAATTTTTCCGCCCGCGATAATTTCCAGCGCCCGGTTTTATATCCATTTTTGCAGAGCGTTACATTATATGATCACGCTCTTATACATGTAAATGCTTGTAAGCGCGACAAGACACACGAGAATGCGCTGTATGACAATGTCCTCTCCTGTCTGTGTGGGTGCGTCTCATGTCAGCTTATCGAGGGACACTCTGACACACACACACACACACACACACTGCCCCTGCCCCTAAACCTACCCATCACAGGAGACATGCTGCATTTTTACTTTTTCAAAAAACATCCCTTAGTGTGATTTATAAGATGTTTTCCTCATGGGGACCAAAAAATGTCCCCACAAGGACAAGGATTTTGGATATTGCCATCTTTGTGGGGACATTTTGTCCCCATACCGTAGGGATTACCAGTCCACACACACACACACACACACACACACACACACACACACACACACACTCACTTGACGCACAGACTCGCGTCAGTCTCCTGCTCACATCGAGTTCTCTTTTGCTTATTAACAAACAATAACAACAACAGAGATCATTTTGAGTATTCTCATATTAGGAGTCTTAAATGAGTTAAATAACGTCTTAAATAAACTTAAAGTGTTCTTAAAGTGACAGGAGCACTGATGATGTCAGTAATGTTCATCAAAGAACAACGGGAACAGAGAAAATTGTAGCTTTAATGACGATTCATCTATATTTAATTTATTATTTATGCAGTTAAGAAAGGTGTTTGATAACTATTATATTTCTGTACATGTCTAACATTATAAGGTAAAATAATATTTATTATAATGGGGTTATGTAAAGATTGTTTTAAGTTCACTTAAATTAAAAGTTGTTGTTTTTTTAAAGCCTAATAGATGTTGAAATTGGTAGCTTTCTGTTATACTGTAATGTAACATCATTAATGTTTCATAGAGATATATTGACTACAACACATATGTAAAATATACTGTCAATAAATTGTTTCTACATTAATTTGGAGAGTAACTGAAATTATTACAATATCAAAACATTAAAAAAAAACGTATTAATCGTGATTAATTATAGGAAAAAAATGTGATTTAATTAGTTAATTTTTTAATCGATTCCCAGCACTATCTAAAACACATCATCCGTTGCAGTTTTCCCAGCTGTTTATTCAAGTGCATTTTTTTGTTAACGGACTGAGAGTCCATTGCTTTTTTTGTTTTGTTCATTTATTGAGGATATTTAAAATGCTTTCCATTTCAGTGTTAAATCGTCTTTAGAAATAAAAGTTTATTGATCTTTGAAAAGGTGTACCTGCATTATTACGCCATTATCATTATTTTAGATGAAAATGGTCTCAGGAAGACAATATTATCGTTTATCGGAATAATTTCTTGGCCAATTTATCGTCCAGCAAAATTTGTTTATCGTGACAGGCCTACTTGCGACTTGGACTCGCGAACAACTGACCCGAGACTTGACTCGGACTCGTCATGGACTTGAAGATTGAGGAAAAATGCAACTCTTTTGGCACGGCATTCCCGATTACGTTCTCTATTTACTACCCCACATGACAGCACAAAACACCACCTTTTACTATTCATTAATTCACAAATATGTGCAGTGAATATCACAAAACATTTCTCTACACACCAAGCCAGCGAGCACGGCGAATTCATCACCCATTAGAAAACTTCTGTTTTTTAATATAAATTAGCAACAAATAGTAACAGTATACTGTCAGAAAAAAAGGTACATTGCTGTCACTGGGGCGGTACCCTAAGGTACAAAACCGAAAAGGTACTAATATGTACCTTTTAAGGTATTAATATGTACCTTTAAGGTACTAATATGCACTCTTAAAATAATGATATGTACCTTTTACAGTACTAATATGTACCATTTAGGGGTGAGTAAGGTACAAAGATGTACCTTTTCACTTTTGTACCTTAGGGTACCGCCCCAGTGACAGCACTGTACCTTTTTTTCTGACAGTGATAGAGTCAAGCCTTCCCTTACAAAACTTTAAAAAGCAATCAATTGATCCGAAGGGAAGCTGCGGTGTTGCACAGCATCAGAGGCTTGCTTGCGGTCCATTTCCATGTCCTTTCATTCGCAATTAATGACGCCGTCCGACTCATTTCCACAAACCAGACACGCAGATGGACATTTTCTTTGTGTCGTTTACAGTAACGCTTGTCTATACACAGGTTTTGTTACCGCCGGTGCTCACTCCAAGACTACATTATCCAGCATTGCTTGAGATCTACAGCGAGCTACGGCAACTCAAATAGCTCAAAATACACAGCACTTTCCCCCCCTTGTGGTGGTTCTTAAAGGTCCTGTTCTTCGTGATCCCATTTTTCAAACTTTAGTTAGTGTGTAATGTTGCTGTTAGAGCATAAATAATACCTGTAAAATTATAAAGCTCAAAGTTCAATGCCAAGCGAGATATTTTATTTAACAGAAGTTCCCTTTCAAAGTCTACAGCGAACGGCCGGTTTGGACTACATCCCTGCACTTCCTGCTTTAATGACATCACTAGAACAGTTTGTTGACTAAACTCCGCCCACAAGAATAAGCAAAAAAGGGGGCGTGGTCTTGTTGCTCTCCCACGTGGAGAAGTGGAACTGTTGCGTTTGTGGAGTGTGTTTGTAGCAATGTCTACAGTAATATTGAGCGCATGCATCTCCCGTTGAGGTAAAAGGCGTGACCTTTCCGGGCAACGTGCGCTAAGCTGCTGTCCATTCACAACACGGGAACCGCTGGCCCAATCAGAACTCGTTACGTATTTCTGAAAGAGGGACTTCATAGAACAAGGAAATCATCAGGCCGTTTTTCATCAGTGAAAACAGCGGTATACAGATAAGTCAATTGTGTGTTTTTTTTACACGCGAAACATGAACACATTTTATATTGCACACTGTAAACACAATCAAAGCTTCAAAAACACAGGGAAAACGAGACCTTTGATGGTATAATTTTGTAAAAAGTTTGAAAGTAATAGTAATGATTTAAGTAGGATTTTGTGTGCTTTATTATAACTCTTTTGATTGTTCAATACACTGTTAATTATAACCACTAGCTGAAAAAAATATTGCTAAAAATATAACAAACACTTGAGACTCGACTTTGACAGCAAAGGCAATAACAGCATCATCAACTTTCGATAACTGCAGCAATAACCAACAGCAGTAGTAGCTAACATCAGCAGTAATAATATCCCAATATCAATAATAATACATAGGTATAAATATGAACAAAAGTAATTAAAGTAGACTGTGGGTAATGTTACTTAATCAATTTGGAGCAGTTGTCGACGCTGTCCTCTCCAGAAGCTTGAATGTGTTCCAATGGCAACCAGGACTTATAATAATAATAAAGAAAAATGTTTATTTGTTGTAAAGTGTCACATTTTAGAAAAATAAATTCTTCTGTCAGACGCAGCTGAAGTAAAAAGTGCCTGGGACAAACGCTGTCAAGGTGAGATGGTGTGGCCAGGCTATGTCTGTGTCATTATTCCAACATTATCTTCATAATTTGTTATTAAATAAAAAGTTTAACACCTTTTTAAAAATATAATTTTCCTCTCTTGTCAGCATTATAGCCTGGCGTGCACTCTTCAGTGGTGGACTCGGGAATCGGATCAGGTCGTTTACATGGTGGATTTTTCGTGTGATCGGTTCATGAAAAGGTTTATCCCACCCCTCTCAAACCAATTTTACAATTTAATTCGGTTTGGGCATTTTTATTCCGATTGAGGTGTTTATATGGAGCATTACAGTGCTCCATGTAAACACAACTATTGTTATATCCAATACCATGCCACACACCAGATGCGTTTACATGGTCCCTAATAATCCGATTGTAATTGCACAATCGGAATTTAAAAAAGTCACATGTAACCACGCCAATCGATATGATTTTGTCAGATCTGATTACAATTTATTTTCGGATTGTAAGGTGCAGTTCACAGTATTTCTTTTGTAATCCGATTGAGAGAACATGTAAACACTTGATCGAAACTGGAGAGAGTACTGCGCATACGCAATGACGTAGAAATAGCGTAATGATGTGTTGAATAAAGTGTCATAAATGAGTTTCCTGACATTCTGAAATACTCTTTCCACTCGCCCTCTGGGATGTGGAGCAGGACAACGTCCCGCGAGTCCTTGTTTCAGACTCTCATTCACAGACAACTGGTTTTGGGCGCGGGATGAGGCATTTTTACTGCTTGAATTTATTTACTTTGTGCAATCTTCACATTACATTCCTGCAAAGATGACAAAAAATGCACTCGTAATTGCACAAAATATGAGGGTATTTGAATTTAAATCCATACATGGCACTTTAGAGTGTGTCCTGGATGCACCAGTATTTACATGCACTTAAATAATCTGTTTATTATCAGATTTATGACTGAAAAGCCTTCATGTAAACATATCAGTCCATTGAGCTCAATCCGACTGAAAATTCAGGGTGGTGATGACCTGAAATAATCCGGTCACCTAGAAAAATGTTGATCGTAAATGCTTGAATCAGACTATTTTCTCAATAGGGTGACCAGACGTCCCGAAAAATTCGGGACAGTCCCGAAATCTAAACTGTTGTCCCGAATCCCGAATCTGGCCCTAATTGTCCCGAAAATTATATTAAAGCAAAACCTTGAGTAGTTATTTTCTGATAAACATTAAAAACTGCCCGCGGAGGTTGAGTCGTCCAGCAACCAGCCCCCGCCGGCTGCTGATTGGCTACTTTTTGTCCCCTTTTTGTTTTAAGCCTTGATGAAGAGAGCGCAAGTTGCTGCAGGGCGTAAAGGAGTGAATGAGTGTTCACTGTGAAGCCTACTAAAAAAATGTTTGTTTTTTTTCTTTTCACAATGACATTTGAGTTCATGATTTTAATGTTGTTTTTTTTGTTGCAAACTAAAGAAGACTAATGACAGACTGTAGATGTTTGAATAAAAATATGTTTGGTTCAGGATTGAAATTCATTATCTTTTATTATAGGCTACGCAGTCTAATATCATAGAAGCCCCGCCCGCCCTCACCCCAGACCGCATGACTTCCCAACACCCCCAAATCTCATCAGGTCACCCTATTTCTCAATCATATTCAAAAATATGTATTTGTACGTATGTGCAGTAAGATGTGTTTTTCAAGGTTTCAGTATATGGACGAGCAACTTTTTGCAATTTTTGTTGGTTGTGCAAACCAATTGTAATGGTAACGTTACTTTTGAATGTTCTCTGATTATTCTAAAACAAAAAAATCTTAGATAAACATCCAACTAAAACATTTGGGGGAAAAAAACGTGCTAACTTTTTGAGAACAGTACCAGATAACCTTTAGACAACCTTGCCAGAACATTCTGAGAACATAAAACGGAAAGGCCGTTTTCAAATGTGTCCTGATGTAGACGTAGCCTAAATGTGATGCTTGTTTTGTTATTGGACGCAGCGTTACCGTAGAGTTGAAATGAAGTTCTTCCCCCTGCAGGTCTGGACTGCCGTGCGTCCTCTGAGCCCCTGCGGCCCTCGTCTCCATCTATCTCAGTACGTGCACCTCTCGCTTCATTAAACACGTACAGGGCATCGACACATGCGCCCACCATCCATCAAACCACGTTCTGTTTATTTTCAGAGCTAAGAAAGACCTATTTAACGTTGAGCAGGTTGCATCAGTGTGTGTGTGTGTGTGATTCACCTGTCAGAATGTCCCGTCAGGAGATTTCTGCTCTCGGCTCACCTGAACTGAAAGGCACATTGATGGCGCTGCGGACAGAAATAACTGCTGATGTCATGTGTTATGGGACGGAGAAACTGTGAGAAACATACGGACATTATTCAAACCTTGGCAGCACGAGCACAGCTCAGATATTAGTCTGATACCGGCATTAGGCTCTTGACTATCGGTGCAAAGTCAACATTGCAGCCAGGAGTCGGCCACTTAGACAGGAAGAGACCGTCTGACTGACATGTGAAGTTAAAGTCATGATGTATTTTTGATGTGAAAGCTTGCAGCGGTAACACAGAGGACGTTGATTGATAAATAATGCATGTGTTATTTAAAGAATTGTTCATTTAGCTATTTTTACACAAGGTATGATGTTGGATGCATTTGAGTGAGTCAGTTCTTTTGGGCAGTTCATTTGAAAGCAGTTAATACTTGTTATTCAGCAAGGATGCATTAAATTGATAACGCTTTAAGGCCTTCATAAAATGGTATTATGTTTTGTTTAGCAGGCATGTAACTGCTTAGATCATAGATTGAAAAGACCATTTACAGCCAACAGGCAATTTACTAAGGTAAATGGTAATATAATAAATAATATAGTAAATATTAGTTTTAAATCTTTTTAACAGTTATCGAGGTTGAGCCAAAAATCTAGGACTCGTTCGCAAACGTAGATTTTTTTAAATAATCTCGAATTTTAATGAACGATTGACAGGCAAATGGTGCTTTTCCACTGCATGGTACAGTTCGATACGGCTCGCTTTGGCACTTTTCCACTGCATTATGCGGTTCGGGACGGCTCGGTACGGTTAGCTTAAATAGTACTACCTCGGTTGAGGTTCCAAGCGTGCTGTATCGATACTTAAAGGAACACTCCACCGTTTTTAGAAATAGGGCTTATTCAACATCTTTCCTATATTTAGATATGTGGGCAAATGCATTTTTGTCTCAGTGCATGCATTGTTTTAGTTTGGCAGGGTCGCCGCTAGCTTAGCTTAGCATAATGAATGGAATGTGGTATGGATGTTGTAGGTGAGTGAGAAAAGTCACTTGATATACAATCCTCTACGCATGTGAAAAACGCGAAGTAGTTCGTTAACCTTGTCTGACAGCCGTTTGAACTTCATTGGCCGACGGGGGCCGTGTTGTTTGAGATACGCCAATGTCCTCGTAGACATTCGCAGCACCTTGGACAAAGACACCGCATGCCGGTTTTCAAGTCAATCAGCTTGACTGTTGCGTAGCTAATAGCCGTTTTTGCGCAGGGGGGGGGGGTTGGTCGTCATTTTATAGTGCCACCAAGTGTATTTTTCTGACCAAAAATTGAGCCCATAAACATGAGTACTGAGTTTAGTGAAAATATCTCATTCCGTTCAAGAGCCATTTTAGTAAAAGTGGCCCCACTCACCTCAAACATTTTGGTGCCCTTTAGCGACCATGAATTGAAATTTCCACAGTTTTTTCAATATTTATTGATATGTAGACTCCAGAGAATCTTTCTGCGCTGGTTTGGTTCAGTTCGGGCGGAAAACCTATAGGACTAGTTTGCAAAAGTAGATTTTTAAACCTACCAAAATACCCAAAACCGATGATACAAGACACTTGAGCCTGCAACGAACGCTTTCGGGGCTATTACGCACGTTTGACTGCTCCAGCGTCACCATCAGGCCGATTGGGGCGAGCCTTGGTGAAGTTGTAGACATAAAGAAACTTTTTGGTTGATCTATATCAGTGACTAGTTCTGTCAAGATCACTTTCGTCAAATATGACTGGCAGTTAGCATACAGTTTAGATTGGCGGTATGGTTCTGTTCTGCTGAGCAGTGATAATTCCCCTTCAGGGGGATCCAAAGTATTGCAATATCATACATTTTCTTAATGACATTAATTAAATTTACTACAAAATTGAAGAAATAAGTCTGATTCAAGAGGAATATCAGGGAGCCCAGTCCTGACTGGAAGAGAGGAGGAGCTGGGGATGGAAGAGGGTAATTAGCTCCTGAGCAACGCAATAAAGCTGCTGATAATACTGAATGAACCATACATATATGAATGCGGTGATAGGTGTCGTAATCTGATAGGTAGATGTGGATCAGTCAACTGATGCGAGCCTGACTAACATGATTTGCCAGAACTAACGCTACGCTTGATTTCTTTCTCAGAAATGCTCATTGTAGCAGCCTGGTATATTGTTTGAAGTTACCCACATTGACATTGAGATTTTCCCCGGTTTGTGAATTTGTGTGCATTATGGAGACTGAGATGATATTAATACGAGAACAGCAGAAACGGTATTTTCGGTTGTAGTACCACGCTGTTTGTACACATGAGAAAGCAGCGCACAGTAGATGTTAAACACGCCGTTTTCTCTTTCTAATAATGGCCTGTGAAACAGCCTTTAAACACTGTAATGCCTCCGCAGCATGTACGGATTTAGAGTGTGATTTGGTTAATTAGCTTGTTTTGACACAGTGTGTGTTTAAATGAGAGTTTATAGGGATCGGTGTGTGAGAACGCTGCTGTCTGAGAGCCTTATGGGAACACGAGATGACGGGCCTCTTAAATGCCTTGGATGGTTTTATTTTATAGCGAAACCCCAAACATTCCCCGGTGGTTTAAGGTGCCGATCGGATAGTTGTTTTCACTGGCTTTATTCAAGTCCTTTTTTCAATGCAAGTCTGTGGGATTTTTGTGTCAGTTACAATTCTATTTAGAACCCTAGAGTTCTTGACTCAAATTTGAAGAACCCTTTAATCCAATAAGGTTCTATATAAGGAGAAATGTCTTAAATGATTGCATAATTTTCTAGTTATAAAGTGGTTTAATTCATAAAATGTAATTGAAATTAATAATTAATTCAAGTAAAAATAATTAATCCCATGATGGAACCTCTAAAAGGTTCTAAATATGATACGTCTGACAGAACCCTTTAAGGCTCCATATAGAACCTTTAGTTCTAAGAGTGGCAAAATAAAGTAACAGCACACCTCTCGTCTACAAAACACATGATTTAAGGAATCATTCAATCCAACCTAATCAGTAAGTATGAGCTCTAATAATAGTGATGTCGTAGTAGTTAAAGAAAACCATAAAATTGCTGTGAATTACTGAGATCTGCACAATTGTGGAAAACGTCAGTGTTATGGATGTATTGTAACCCTTGTATTATGCTTAAATTATGGGTATGATCGTTATGGTCTGGGTCAGATTAACTTTAATTGTATGCACAACAATTCACCGAAAATCACACTATGAGAAGCAAACGAAAAATGAGGTAAAACTTTAACAGTAGTACTTCTCACACATTACATAAACATTTAAAAACATGTTTTTACCAAAATTATTATTATTATTATTTAGAATAATATAATAATTATTATTAACCAAATAAATCAATTTTAAAATATTTTAACAACTATTTTTAAACACGTTTTTTTTTTCCAGATTCCCAGCGAAAATTCACATTTCATGAACAGATAAAATTTTTAAAGAATCTGCCAAATGCATAAGTGTAAATAACCTCAGAGGTTTGTTGAGAAACTGACATAACAAAATGCATATATTTTTATTTAATTTTAGATCTACACAGCTGCCTTCAACCACGAAATTTGCTGGTCAAATTGACCCGCTAACAACACAGAACACACCTCAGAGGGTCGAAACTCTACCATAATGACTCTGTTCATGACCCTAAATGAGAAATAGTCACTCAATTTCGAGGTTAACCAGTATTTCTGACAACTCAAAAATGTGTTCACTTCAAAATCACTGGAATAAAATACAAATATCACACAAGAAAACACCAAATTGCTCACCTTAAACACACTAGCTAGTTTGAATTCAAGTGTGTGTGTGTTCAGTAATGTGGCCTCAATTAGACATGACTGTGGAAACTGTAATTGAGGAGATAAATTGTGTGAATAAGCCTTAGGAATCAGTGCATAACTCTAATGAGTGGTGCACGCTGAATTAAACGCATCTCTATTACTATTACTTGTGGTTTGTGATGGCCTGAAGTGAATCATGAACCATGTGTCTTGTTGTGGAGAGCTGTGCTGTTAAGCTTTAAATGGTCGGATTCACCAGTTTTCACCATAAAACAGGTGAAAAAAATTCCCACAGACGCACATTGAAGGAGGAACCCGAGTCACATTTACAGACTAGAAGATCTTTGACAGCCTAAGCAGCGCACAGCAATGCTGTAGCATCATGGCGGCAAGTTTTACATGTGTGTGTTTGTGTCTTTAACAGGCAGAGAGGATTGTGGGAACAGGACTGACAGTGCAGCCACAGACAGGCGTGATCTTTCAGCTGTGAAATGTGTCTGTAGTAGTACAGCATCAAAGCTACAGTTATGATTTACTTTCTTACACCCTTAAAAATCAAGGTTCTTTACTGGCATCGAAGGTTCCATAAAGAATGTTTGACATGTATGGAATCTTTCCATTCCGCAACAGATTCTTCATAGTAGAGAAACACTGAAGGGTTCTGTGGGGAACTAAAAATGGTTCAATAACCCTTAAACGCATACCTCGTGTGTGTCTTCAATGTCACGGGACATCGTTCACTGTCCTCAACCTCATTCATTTAGTAAAGTTAGACAGCAACATTTTTAGCATTCTTCAATTCATTCATTATAAACAATATAACAAGAATTTTTTTTTTTAAAGATGTTTTCCTATAATTATTTTGGAAAAAAAATGTATAGGGTCACTAATGACCCGAGATGTGTAACAGTAGCCGCGTTTTCCCTTCAAATTGTGCAAAATTAAATTGCAAATACGCCCATTGGAAACTTTCGCAAAATATCGCTGGCCGATATCTAAAAAAAAATTATATCTCGATATTGTCAACATTTTTAGGATATTCGATATATCTCTATGTGTGCAATTGCTTTTAAATAAAATAATAAATTATTTTGCCCCCATTAAAACCCTACAAAAAGTATTTAGATAGAACCAAATTAAATACAAAATGTTTACGTTTACTGAACGGGTTGGGATGACCAAAATCTTAAATCATGATACGAGTGATTTAATATTTTTTTAAATGTACTTTTAAAATTACAATACAGATTTTATTTGATCTTTTTTTTTTAAACATAAGCAAAACATGCAAATTACAAACAATATGAAAAAAAACATTGCTTTATTTTCAGCTACAGTGGGTCTATTTAACAGTAGCAAGTCAAGAAATAAATCAAAAATCAAATACATATAAAGAAAAACTGCTCGGTCTTCACTCTATAAATTAACTATAGTCTACACTGATTCTTAATACATATATTAAAGTTGTTTAGCCAAGCATGGCGTGGTTTTCTATTTTTCATTGTTGTTTGATTAACATTAAATCACACAGAATATGAGCTCCGGCCCTTTAAGAGCTGCACGGACCCAATACACTGTAACACACGATTTCTAACTTAACTCTGTGTACGTTCACTAAAGACATGCACTACTGTGTTTAATACTCGCCAGGACGTGCATTTTTACATTTGTTTGACCATTGAAACCCAATAATCCATGAAAGAACTGAATCCCGATCGTATGTTGTCTGAAAGGCGCGCTTCAGGTCAGAGCACGTCCCGCGCCCGCGCTAATATTTCTCTCATGCGCGCATGTTTCTGTTGCTTTCTTTGTCATGCGCTGCCCATATATATTTAACTCTTCTGCTTCCAATGTTTAGTAAAGGGTGGAAATAGAGCGCTGCGTTATCTGGTAATGTTTTTTGGGAAAGTATGCATGTTGAATTTGAAATATTCGATATTCACGGTATTTTCAAATTTTACATCCTCGTCAAAATTATTGCAATATTATCGCTAATATCCGATATATCGCCCAGCCGTAATGTAAGTATACCTTTTTTCTGCCCAATGACTGAATAAGTGCAATTCACCTTTATTCCACAACGTGGCGATGTCTGATACACACTGATGAAGTGATTTTCTTTTCACTCATAGGGCCCTATTTTAACAATCTGAGCACATGGTCTGACGCGAATGTCGCAGGGGCACTTAGGGCGTGTTCGAATCCACTTTTCCGCTAATTTAATGACTTAAAAAGCTGTCTGCGCGCCAGGCGCATGGTCCAAAAAAGCTGTACCTAGTCTCTTAATAATAATGGGTGTGTTTTGGGCAGAGTCTCATCTCCCATTCCCTTTAAAAGCCAGTTGCACTTGCACCATGGCGGATTCGCTATTTACATGGCGGAATAGACACTCTCAACCTGACAAGTCAGTTTAAATACATGTGTGTATTGCCAAGATTGGTCAAATAAGTATTAGGGTTGTGCCGATGGACGATATCATCGTCCATCGTGATGGCTGACCAACATCATGATGGAGCGCCACCACCGCGATGCCACGCCCCCCGTTGCGAGTGCGACACACACTAATCCTCTTCTATAGTTAAACTAAAAACTTGGCAGGGATTGCTCTGTAAATTAAATTGAGAGTATAACTAAAGCATATATGCTATTTTAAATACTGTCTATGATATATATATATATATATATATATATATATATATATATATATATATATATATATATATATATATATATATATATATATATATATATATATATATATATATATATATATATATATATATATATATATATATATATATATCCTGTAAAACATTTTAAATAATCCATTTCATAATCATGCATGTTTATTTTAGCACTTCCTCAGTGAAACAACACACTACAGCCTGTAAAACATTGAAAAGATTATCAGTTAATAATAGTTACATAAAGATTAAGACAATTAAATATTAGTTTAAAAAAAAATGTTTAATTTCCCCACAAAGATGCGTCAGCTTTGAGATGAATGTGGGACACGAGCTGGAGACACCTTTTCGAATATCTTTGTCTTAATGTTTTCTCCTGATGTTGCAAAGCAACACGTGTTGTAAAGCGTCTGAAGAGCGAATTTTATCTTCCACAGGGTCAAGACATTTATGTTTGATTATGCACTGCCAAAGAAAACGAAATTAAAATCGGCGGTGTGTGTGTGTGTCCGCGTGAATTGCGCTATTCAAATAAACTTGACGCCCCAAGTCTAATAAGAACAAACTGTGTTAAATAAAATTGTAGGCCTAAAAAGGTATTCGTCCTACATTGTTTTTTTCTACTTCACCACAGTAAAGCATGTGAATGGTTAGGCTATAATAGACTTAATTATAAGCAAACGAAAGTAAGAAACGTTTACAATTCCCTGCGAAAATGAGTGCGACGTGAGTGAAGATTTATGAAAAGAAACGTGATGTCCAGTGGGATAAAGTGGACTAACTGTTAGCCTTTTGGTTATGCCTATTGTTAAAGTTCGCGGAAATCGGAAAATCGGGTACAAACATATCTGAAAAGCTGGCAAATCTTTAATTGGGCTCAGCCTCCCTCTCTCATTCGGCATGAATTCATGTTTTCATGGCTGCGATGCAACTGGGAATGTATTTCCTTTGAAAACAATTCTTTGTGCTTCTGTCCTGTGGTTCAGTATATTCACGTAAAACACCATTCGCATACAAAACACGGGGATAATAACGAAATTATAGTTGTAAATAGAAAATAGTATTTATGTAAGGAGGTATATTAAAATAAAAAGTGCACAACTCTTTACTTTGTTTCCCTCACGGTGAGTCCTTTCCCGGGTGAGTCCTTATTTGGGTTAGCAAAATAACGAAATAGAAAATAGTATTCATGTAAAGAGATAGTAAAATACAGATATAGTAAATTATATTTTTTATTTAAAAAAAAAACGACGATATCATCGTCCATCGCGATGTTTTGCTGTAAACATCGTCGACTGCCAATTTAGGGGACATCGCCCAACCCTAATAAGTATCCAGTTTCATTCGTGATTACTGCAAATAGGTAATTCTAATACATTCAATGACTATCCATTATGACATGTAGGCGTTTTTTATGTTTATGTACACAGTAATAATCTTTTACATTGTAGTCCATTTATGTTTAATATTTGGCATGTGTGTGTGCTTCTGCGTGTCCCTGTGTGTGTAATAAGCAGAGTGTATGTGCGTAATGCACCCGCCTATAGGCGCATATTACTGAAACACTCTTTAAATAACACAAAAAATACTGCGCTATTGACTTTAGAGGAGGCTGCAGTTGTTTTCTGTCGCCTCACAATAGCAACGCACAATGCACCTGAACACACCTGGTTCTCAGACCAGCACGCCCACGGGTGAACAGATGGGCGTGAGTGCATTTGCTATTTAAACAACGTGGAGCAGGATGTGAAAAAACACTTGCGGCACGCCTGCCGTCACATTGCGCCAGGTGTATGAGAGGGTCACTCGTAGTCACTGCAGGCAGAAAACAAAAGAATAGAAAGATTCATCAGCGAAACCTGAAATGGCTCAGAGATTCACTGCAGAGCAAGAACTGAACACAATCAGATATTACTGTCACTGATGCTGGATCTGATGGAGAAGCTGTCAGAGATCAAAATATCAATTTTGAAGTTTTTTTTTTTTTTTTTTTTAGATGGTGAATATGAGGCAGATGTTGAATGCACTGAAATGAGCTCTGACAAGGACAGTGATGATGGTATAAAACATCTGCTCAAACTGAACCCTTACAAGCTCCAAAAGCAACAAAATATGCTTTATATTATTCTTCTGTAAGCGTTACTCTAATATCAGGAGAGTTTTATATTATCACGACAGGTAGAGATCCATCCGTGTTAGATATAGATCCGGGTCACTAAAGACCCGAGTATGTAAGAATGATTGGCGAAACATTCATGCATTTAAGGGTTGGTGGCATGAACCTTTTGGAACCTTTCTATTCATTTTAATCATTTTTAAAGATTAGGTTACTTTGGTGCTCGCACATCGTCCTTGTATTCCTGAATAAATATGTGTTCTGGTAGCCATGTATACGGTTTCTGCCATTTAAGGAGTCTGGTGTGTTTCACGACATGAGAAAACCCATCATGACCCTCTTGCCTTAGGCAACAGTAGAAAAGACAAAACCATTAGTCGAAATTGTTCAAATGAAAACATCTTGGTACCGGCGTAGGCTCTGATAACTCTGACCATGACAGGTAAATGCGTCACCGTTTATATATTTTGACACTGATAAAACTCCTGGAGAGAATCAAGGGAATCGTATGTGACAGAAAGTGAGGTTAACCAAAGCCAAATGCTGATCTTTTGCCACTTCACAGAATGTTTTTAGGTTTTTAAGTGAGTAAGTCCTGTGTTGAAGTGAGCTGGTCATAAACAGGATTTAAACGCTCAACCTTAACTCAACATGAAGTGGCATTTGCAACCTATTTTACTTCTGTTATTTATTCATGATGTGCACTTCAGGGAAGATTATTTAGACAAACATCTTGTTTTCTTTGAGGAAAAAAAGTAATGCACTGATAAAATGGTTTTGAATCAAACCAGGAACATGCGCTCATCTGTTTTGAGTTACGGCTGCACTTCTCCATGTTGTGTGTGTGTTTTGTGTTGTGACAATGTCCAGTCAGACCAAACATACACCTGCGACTCGTGCCCCAGACTTTTCTCGGTCTCTTCGTGCAGAAGTAACTGAGTTGAAGTGTGAATTAGCTCATTCAGACAGAAACACAGATGCATTTATCTCTCCGCCTGCTTTATGGCCAGTGGAATGGCAGGTCACTTCTTCCATTAAATGATTCTCGAAGAACGAGCGTTTGACAGTATGTCGGGGTTTCCACAGCGCTGGCTTGGTGGGAGATGTTCATTTTGGATTCATTTGGACAGAGTGTTTTATGGCTTTATTCCCCACAGCCTGAGTGCACACTTGCATGTTTGTTCTTCTTGAAGTTGCAATAGATAGGTAGGATGTAGTGATTTAGAAGCTGCTTGTATTTAAAGAGACTTTCAGAACGCTTGTTTCAGATTCAGTCCTGCTGGAGAATCCTGAGGATAAAGCTCTGCTGAGGGATATAATGGTTTGAGATAAAGGGCTCGAAGCACTAACCTTAACTAAACTTACTAGCCCTTTAGCCACAGATAGATAGATAGATAGACAGACAGACATATAGACAAACAGGCCGATAGATAGATAGATAGATAGACAGACAGACCGAGAGATAGACAGGCCGATAGATAGACAGACAGACAGACAGACAGACAGACAGATAGATAGATGGATGGATGGATGGATGGATGGATGGATGGATGGATGGATGGATGGATGGATGGATGGATGGATGGATGGATGGATGGATGGATGGATGGATGGATGGATGGATGGATGGATAGATAGATAGATAGATAGATAGATAGATAGATAGATAGATAGATAGATAGATAGATAGATAGATAGATAGATAGATAGATAGATAGATAGATAGACAGATAGACAGATAGATAGATAGATAGATAGATAGATAGATAGATAGATAGATAGATAGACAGATGTAGACAGACAGACAGACAGACAGACAGATAGATAGATAGATAGATAGATAGATAGATAGATAGATAGATAGATAGATAGATAGATAGATAGGCCGACAGACAGACAGACAGACATACAGACAGACAGATAGATAGATAGATAGATAGATAGATAGATAGATAGATAGATAGATAGATAGATAGATAGATAGATAGATAGACAGGCCGATAGATAGATAGACAGGCCGATAGATAGATAGATAGATAGATAGATAGATAGATAGATAGATAGATAGATAGGCCGACAGACAGACAGACAGACAGACAGACAGACAGATAGACAGATAGATAGATAGATAGATAGATAGATAGATAGATAGATAGACAGACAGACAGACAGACAGACAGACAGACAGACAGATAGACAGACAGACAGACAGATAGATAGATAGATAGATAGATAGATAGATAGATAGATAGATAGATAGATGATGGATAGATAGATAGATAGATAGATAGATAGATAGATAGATAGATAGATAGATAGATAGATAGATAGATAGATAGATAGATAGATAGATAGATAGATAGATAGATGTTATTAATTATTTGTCTTTTAAAACATGTTTTGATTGTTTTTTATTTATTTATTTACTTGGTTACTTATAGTTATCACAGTTATTGTTTAAATTATTGTTAAATTATTATTAATATTGTATTATCACCCTGGTTTATTGGCGTGAGGGGGCCGACAGGGGGCGTAGCGGCCTAAACCCCGTGAACGCCTCCAGCCACGCCTCCCTCCCTCTCCCTCCCTCTCCCTCTCTCTCTCTCTCTCTCTCTCTCTCTCTCTCCTCCTCCTCCCTCCTCTCTCTCTCTCTGAGCTCTGAGAGGAGGTGTCGGGGAATCTCCTGCAAACAAACTCGCGTAAAAAAAAACCCAGACCCGATGTATTACATCACAGGGCCGCGCGTGTATATATCAGAGGCGCGCGCGTGAGAGAAAGGCATTCCCAGAGGTTTGGCTTGCGGCGAGAAGGACACGCAGATGCGTCGCGCGCGGGACTTTCAAGCGTGATGCTGCGCGCGATTCGGATGCATTTAACAGTCCCGGTGAAAACCAGCAGCTCTGGGCGAGACGTGGAGACCTGAGAGACGCCGAGTTTTGATGCGTATGTGAATTATAAGCGATGTGGATGGATAGATCTGGTGTCTGATGCACTTCGTATTTGCAGTGGATAAAGTTGCAAAGAGTGTGTGTTGAAACGCATCAAGTGGAGATTTTCACTTCGCATCATCATGGATCTCCAGCAGTGTTTGGTGTCCGTGTACCTGCTGCTGATGTCTTTCGCTCAGTGTCAGCACTATTACCTCCTCAGACCCATCCCGAGTGACACTTTACCCCTGCTGGAGCTGAAGGAGGACCCCGACCCCATCTACGACCCGCGGGAGAAGGATCTAAACGAGACCGAGCTGAGAAGCGTGCTCGGGGACTTTGACAGCCGCTTCCTCTCCATCAGCCCTCCTCAGGACCGCTACACGGGCAACGAGGACCTGGACGAGCTGGACCTCCAGCAGAACCCCGCCGGACTGATGCCCAAAGACATCAAGAACCTGGACTTTGACGCGCAGTGGGGCAAAAAGCGCAAAGCCAGTAAGAAGCTGAAGCGCAGGCTGCAGATGTGGCTGTGGTCCTACTCTTTCTGCCCGGTGCTGTACGCGTGGAACGACCTCGGCGCGCGCTTCTGGCCGCGCTTCGTCCGCGCGGGGAGCTGCTACAGTAAGCGCTCGTGCTCGGTTCCGGAGGGGATGGTGTGCAAACCGGCCAAATCCACGCACATCACGCTCCTGCGGTGGAGATGCGTTCAGAGGAGAGGCGCGCTCAAGTGCGCGTGGATACCGGTGCAGTATCCCATCATAACTGAGTGCAAATGCTCGTGCGCCAACTGAGCGATCGTTAACGGACATCATTCAGAAAGATAGACTCCGATCCCATGCTTATTTTTATTTTATTTTTTGCATGGAGAAAAAGAAAATACTTTGATCTGATATATGTTTCTGGACTCTCATCTGAAACATATTTATGGCCATTTAAGCTGAGCTGAAATACATATTGCCGGACTTAAATTATGGGAAAAAGAATATTACTGTGCAAATTTTTATCTGATATGTATTTCTGGATTTAAAAACTCTGCTTTGACACATATGTCTTGAAAAACAGAACATTATAGAAAATCGAATCTGATTATATTTCTGTACTTAAGTTATGAAAAATGTTTTATTTTGGTAACACTTTATATTAACTTTGTCATTAATATATATGACAGTATTTGACAGCACACACACACACACACACACACACACACACACACACACACACACACACACACACATATGTATATGTGAAAAAGTTGCTGCCTTAAATTTTTAAGTACAATCAACTTGGATGTTTAAGTAATTTCAACTTGATGATTTTTAACTTATAACAAAGTTGAAAATTACTGAACTTATTTTGATGAGTTAAAGCAATGTAAAAACATGTTGTCATAAGGTATTGATCATATATATTTTACACTGTATATATATATATATATATATATATATATATATATATATATATATATATATATATATATATATATATATATGTCACATATAAATATATGGTTTATAACATTTGAGCAATGGTTTGAATGTACTAGCTGACAATTTGTTTATGCATTATGAAATATAAAACTGTCTGTTAATGCCGTTAATATAAGTTATTATAAAGTGTTCCCTTTTATTTTTTTATGCACTATCATGTGTATGAATGTACTGTATGTATATGTCGTGCCATCATGTAATGATCTAGCTACTTGTAAAAAGCCAGTATTATCCAGAGTCTACTGTATTTGTGGAAAATATTGGTCAGCGTTGTATTTATATTGCAGAGAACGGCCGAGGAGCCGTCCGAGATGTTTTATAAGGTTTCCACGCCGATGTGACGACCTCAAGATTTATTATGGATTTTTAACGTCTCGCAGCTGCGACCGGCGGCTTGCTGACAGCGATCTATCCTGTAAATGAAGATTTAAGAACTGTTATTTATTCTTTATATTCAGATAATAAAATATCAGTGAAAACCCACAGCAAAGACGGCACATCTGAGCTTTTGTTTCTAAAGGCTTTGTTTCTCTTTGTGACGCCTGTGAAGAAACTTCAAAGAGATTCTCCTAATTTACCATGAAATATTCTCACCTGGCTTAAGGGCCCCGTAACCCAGGCAACCGGCTGTGATGCTCTCAGGGGCCCGTGTTGAGGGGCCCGCTTTATATTTACTTCTATTACATCATATAATGCTTAAGTGTGTGTGTGTGTGTGTGTGTGTGTGTGTGTGTGTGTGTGTGTGTGTGTGTGTGTGTGTGTGTGTGTGTGTGTAAAAATATTGGTTTAACTTAAAAAGTAAGTAGCCTAAATTCAGTTCATTGTCATTAACATTTTTTTATTTAATACAATGGAGATATATAGTTTTATAAATAGAAACTATATATTATAAACTGCATATATAAAAATTATGTTAACTGAACCACAATTATTTTGATTTGACAAAAGAAAAAGTAGATAAATCATGGAAATATTTTAACCACACACACACACACACACACACACACGCTGTGTTTCCATGTTTTATGGGGACATTCCATAGGCGTAATGGATTTTATACTGTACAAACCGTATTTTCTATCCCCCTACACTGCCCCTGCCCCTAAACCTACCCATCACACACACACACACACACACACTGCCCCTGCCCCTAAACCTACCCATCACACACACACACACACACACACACACACACACACACACACACACACACACACACACACAGCCCCTAAACCTACCCATCACAGGAGACATGCTGCATTTTTACATTTTCAAAAAACATCACTTAGTGTGATTTATAAGATGTTTTCCTCATGGGGACCAAAAAATGTCCCCACAAGGACAAGGATTTTGGATATTGCCATCTTTGTGGGGACATTTTGTCCCCATAACGTAGGGATTACCAGTCTACACACACACACACATATATGATTAATACGTTATACAATATTCAACTTATTTTTTTCAAGTCGGTTTAATGTAATTTAAGTTGAAAGTTGAAGTTGATTGTACTTAAAAATTTAAGGCAGCAACTATTTCTCAATTTAAGATTTATGCATTTGAATTGCATATAAAATCCATCCATTTTGATCACCCTGCCTTAACATATATAACTAATAAATGTGATGCCTAATTCAGTCATGCAGAAATGAAGCGGGTATGATTTCAGTAACAGTAACTAAATGCATTTGAAATACACAATAAGCAGATTTACACACAGAATATTTATCATTAGTCAACCCAATGTGTTTCAATCTCATACATTTTAACATCACATCATTATCGTCGCATTTAAAACGGTCAAGGGTGTTTGCTAATGACTTATTAATGGAAGTTAGCTGAGATTATGTGATGGACGTTTCAGGCGACTGACCTTCCTAAGTAGATTAACTGCATTTTACGCATCAATTAATTCAAACAATTCTTAACATTCATGGCCTGGAGATCGCAGCCTTATTTCATCTTGTTAAAACCTCTCTGGATCCGGCTAACTGGGTTAAGGGTTACCGCAAACACGTAATGTACCTAATGGAGTGAGCGACTAAACTTTCTCACATCACGGGTGTTAACAGAGCCGACGCTTCGCGCTAATGAGCGCGTTAGTTTGCAGTCTGTAAAAAACGCAGCTTATCTGATAAGTGCAGTTGCAGTGAAAATAGCTCTTTATCTCCATTTCAAGTGCTTTGCATTCAAGCTTTTATTGTGGGGTGGAGATGCGTGATGATTCTCATTGAAAACCTGTTAACATCTACTGTAACATCCTGAACGGATGATGGGTAGATAAAGCGCGAGGTCTGGAAAACAGCTGGAGAGCATCTCTCTCTCATGTGGCCCGGCCCGACTGCCACCCGCCCATTTGCGGCCCCGCAGGAGGGCCGCCCTCCCTCCGAGAGCATGGAGCCAGTCTAACAGAGGAATAAACCCTGCCAAACAGCCCTCATAAAGAGCATCAAATACAGCTCTGTTTACCCCTGCAGAACAGCGCTTTATCCAAACACACCGCTGATTAGGACACCGTTACGGCCGCTTGGGCAAACTAATCACACAGGGCTTCGTTTAAATGGATGTGTGCTGACCAAAGGCGTTTGAAGGCCTCGGGTTTGGAGATGTTGGATGAAAATAAAGGGTCTTTATTGGCATCAATGGCATCTATACACACACACACACACACACACAAAAGGTTTTTATAGTATAAATCATTAGATTAGTCTTTAGATTATTAGAATGTTCCTTATACTGAGAAAAAAAAAGGTTATTTTAAGAACATGGCTGCAAAAAAAAAAGTAAAACATTTTGGAACCTTCGTTTTTGAGAGTGAACTTCTGTGTAAGACTTTTCAAAATCAAGGTTCTTTACTGGCATCGATGGTTCCATTTAGAATCTTTAACATCCTTGGAATCTTTTCATTCCGCAAAAGATTCTCCATAGTGAGAAAGGTTCTTTAGATTATCCAATGCGCTTTACATTGAGGAACAAAGGTTCTTTTAAGAACTGCAGAAAAACCTTTGTTTTTAAAGAGACTGTCCCTCTTCAAAATAAAAGTTATTTATTGGCATCGATGGTTCCATGAAGCCATCCACAGAATCTTTCCATTCCGCAAAAGATTCTTCATAGTGGAAAAGGGATCTTTAGATTATTCAGATGTTCTTCATACTAAGAAAAAAAAGGTTATTTTTAAGGACTTCTTCTATGAAAGATTCTTTTAAGAGTGAACTTCTGTGTGTAAAGAGTGCCAGATTGTCAAAATAAAGGTTCTTTATTTGCATTGATGGTTCCATGAAGAAACTTTTAACGTTCCATGGAACTGTTCACTGAAAGTTCTCTTATGACATCAGTGAAAAACAACTGTTATATTTATAAAATTGATTAATATATTAATTTCTACATGTAAGATTCAAATTTAAATGAACCACTGCGTCTTTTAGCCTGGTCTTTATTTATTTTGGTTGAAAATTGTCAAATTGTAACTCTTAAAAGTAAAGGTAAACATTAGCCACGTTTCCAGCGCGGGAACTTTTGGGACTTCGGGGTGGTACTCGGCATTTCAACCACAGGAAGTTTAGCAAAAGCAACAGGTCTGGGGGAATAAAAGTTCCTGGGACAAATAGTTCCGGGGAACTTCAGTGGAAACGGAGCAATTGATGGTTCCATTAAGGACCTTTAACATCCAATATAATGTTTCTTTTAAGAACTGATCACTGAAAGATTCATCTGTGAAAGGGTCTTCTTCAAAACCATTTAGGAACTTTTATGTTTAATGTGAACTAAGATTTGATGTTTTCACTCTTTAAAAACAAAGTTATGTTTTGTGTTCCTGAGCTGCTGTATGGGTCTTTGGGGATTGGCTGTGCTCAATGTTTCATTTTAGGCTCTTCAGATCAACTTCTTGCAATTCGAACTGGCAGTTAAAACATTCTTTGGAACTTTAAAAAGAACTGAAGAAGTTCTAAGAATGTTTAGAACCTAATTGGCTTGCCTTGTGTTTGACAAGTTTGAATGATGAGCTGTTAAGAATTTTTGGTTGAAAATGAACATCTTCGTCTTTTAGCATGGTCTTTATTATTATTATTATTATTATATATTTTTATTTGCCTCATCTTACAAAGAACCATTTTTTGGATGTACTGTAGGGTTCTTGTGCTGTAAAAAAAAAAAAAATTGCTGCCTTACATTTTGAGTACAATCAACTTGGAACAAAGTAATTCCAACTTAAATAACATAAAACTGACTTTGAATGAGTTGAATCTTGCTTATTAAAAAAAGTTGAAAATGTGAAAGCATATGTCACGACTGATTGATCATATACTTTTTTTTTTTTTACAGATGTTTCATTTTAGGTTCTTCAGATCAGTGTTTTGCTTTAACAATTCTAAATGGAATTTAAAACATTCTTCGTGAAACTTTCAAAAAAACACTTTCAGTTGAACACTTTACTTTTTTTGGAGTGTTTACAACTGAATTCGAATAGTTATCTTGTGAACTTTTCAAATTATTCACAATAAAACAGTTTGTTACAAAACATAAAAGATCCAATGCTGTTGTTTTTTTTTATTTGTCACTGACATCAAACAAGTTTGAATAAGTGCTTTTAAGAACTTTTGGAACTAAATGTATTTTAGAACCTTAGAATGTTTGCTTTTTAGAACACGCTTACACATACTCATATTTTTATGACTGTTTTCCACGTCTCTCTTATATTCAAGCTGCTTCTTTGTCTAGATTCCAGCTCTGCTTGTGTGCACACTTCTGCAGCATTTGTCTACAGAACTTCAGATCAAGCATTCAAGCAGGAGCCTTCAGATTTAAAAGATCGCACAAAATGAACACATTTGATGGGTAGTGCATTCTCAAAATACTGAATCTGTGTATCTGATAGCACATTCACTAGTATTTAGCTTTGTGTGTGTGTTGTTGAGATGTGCTCTGTCTTTGGCGGCGAGCGAGCCGCTGTTATCAGAGTGAAATACTGCGTTTGTACTGTGTCTGAAATGACACTGTGCAGCGTGACGGCAGGGGTCGCGACGATCAGGCCCTGTGGCGACCCCTCTGTCCGAGCTGGGAGGGGGTGGCGGGGCTTCGGCTCCTGCACGGTGGCCCCCAGGTACCAGCAGGGCCCTCTGTTTAACGGAGAGGCAGGCGTTCGTAAACCCTGCTGGAGATGGACTGTGATTTATGCACTCATTCTCTCGTATATCTCTGTCTTCTTGTGTTCTCCTCTCTTAGTCTCCTGTAGATGCGGTCACTGAAACATAGGACGTGTTTGGAGTGCTATATGACATACTGTTTGTGAAAGAAGATAGTTTGCAGTATTGTGCACAGTGTGGCCATGTTCAGAATGGAATACTAGTTTTCTACTTAATTTACTACAATTAGGGCACAGTATTTATTCAGCAAGGATGCTTTAAATTGCTCAAAAGTGACAGTAAAGGCATTTATAATGAAAATACGTCAGACGTAACAACCCAGTGTTTGGGTAGTTTTTGTGTAACTCAGATCCTGGGTCAGACGTAACAACCCAGTGTTTGGGTAGTTTTTGTGTTACTCAGATCCTGGGTCAGACGTAACAACCCAGTGTTTGGGTAGTTTTTGTGTAACTCAGATCCTGGGTCAGGTGTAACAACCCAGTGTTTGGGTAGTTTTTGTGTAACTCAGATCCTGGGTCAGACGTAACAACCCAGTGTTTGGGTAGTTTCTGTGTAACTCAGATCCTGGGTCAGAAGTAACAATTCAGTGTTTGGGTAGTTTCTGTGTAACTCAGATCCTGGGTCAGAAGTAACAATTCAGTGTTTGGGTAGTTTCTGTGTAACTCAGATCCTGGGTCAGACGTAACAACCCAGTGTTTGGGTAGTTTTTGTGTAACTCAGATCCTGGGTCAGACGTAACAACCCAGTGTTTGGGTAGTTTCTGTGTAACTCAGATCCTGGGTCAGAAGTAACAATTCAGTGTTTGGGTAGTTTCTGTGTAACTCAGATCCTGGGTCAGAAGTAACAATTCAGTGTTTGGGTAGTTTCTGTGTAACTCAGATCCTGGGTCAGACGTAACAACCCAGTGTTTGGGTAGTTTTTGTGTAACTCAGATCCTGGGTCAGACGTAACAACCCAGTGTTTGGGTAGTTTCTGTGTAACTCAGATCCTGGGTCAGAAGTAACAATTCAGTGTTTGGGTATTTTTTGTCTAACTCAGATCCTGGGTCAGAAGTAACAATTAACAACCCAGTGTTTAGGTAGTTTTTGTGTTACTCAGATCCTGGGTCAGACGTAACAACCCAGTGTTTGGGTAGTTTTTGTGTTACTCAGATCCTGGGTCAGACGTAATTCAGTGTTTGGGTAGTTTTGTCTAACTCAGATCCTGGGTCAGACGTAACAACCCAGTGTTTGGGTAGTTTCTGTGTTACCCAGATCCTGGGTCAGCGTAACAACCCAGTGTTTGGGTAGATTTTGTGTAACTCAGATCCTGGGTCAGACGTAACAACCCAGTGTTTGGGTAGTTTTTGTGTTACTCAGATCCTGGGTCAGACGTAACAACCCAGTGTTTGGGTAGTTTTTGTTTTACTCAGATCCTGGGTCAGACGTAACAACCCAGTGTTTGGTTAGTTTTTGTACTTTATATTAGGTGGCCTTAACTACTATGTACTTACATAAAAAAATAAGTACAATGTACTTACTGTGTTCATATTGTGTTGCAAAACACCATAGCTGATATTGAGGTGGGATACGGGTAGGGTTAGGGACAGGTGTGGTGGGATGGGTAAGTTTAAGGGTAGGGTTAGGTGTAAGGGAACTGTCAACTGTGTAATTACAAATGTAACTACAGAAATTAATTACAGATGTAATTACATGCAGGTATTTTTTAAAATGTAAGTACAATGTAAAAACATGTATGTACAAATAAGTGCAATGTATCAAATAATTAATTAAAATGTTAGTACATAGTAGTTAAGGACACCTAATATAAAGTGGGTCCGTTTTTGTGTTACCCAGATCCTGGGTCAGACGTGAACAACCCAGTGTTTGGGTAGTTTTTGTGTTACTCAGATCCTGGGTCAGACGTAACAACCCAGTGTTTGGGTAGTTTTGTTTTACTAACCCAGTGTTTGGGTAGTTTTGTGTTACTCAGATCCTGGGTCAACAACCAGTGTTTGGGTAGTTTTTGTGTTACCCAGATCCTGGGTCAGACGTAACAACCCAGTGTTTGGGTAGTTTTTGTGTTACTCAGATCCTGGGTCAGACGTAACAACCCAGTGTTTGGGTAGTTTTGTGTTACTCAGATCCTGGGTCAGACGTAACAACCCAGTGTTTGGGTAGTTTTGTGTTACTCAGATCCTGGGTCAGATGTAACAACCCAGTGTTTAGGTAGTTTTTGTGTTACTCAGATCCTGGGTCAGACGTAACAACCCAGTGTTTGGGTAGTTTTGTGTTACTCAGATCCTGGGTCAGACGTAACAACCCAGTGTTTGGGTAGTTTTCTGTTTTACTCAGATCCTGGGTCAGATGTAACAACCCAGTGTTTGGGTAGTTTTGTGTTACTCAGATCCTGGGTCAGACGTAACAACCCAGTGTTTGGGTATTTTCTGTTTTACTCAGATCCTGGGTCAGATGTAACAACCCAGTGTTTGGGTAGTTTTGTGTTAACTCAGATCCTGGGTCAGATGTAACAACCCAGTGTTTGGGTAGTTTTGTGTAACTCAGATCCTGGGTCAGACGTAACAACCCAGTGTTTGGGTAGTTTCTGTGTTACCCAGATCCTGGGTCAGGCGTAACAACCCAGTGTTTGGGTAGTTTTGTGTACTCAGATCCTGGGTCAGACGTAACAACCCAGTGTTTGGGTAGTTTTGTAACTCAGATCCTGGGTCAGACGTAACAACCCAGTGTTTGGGTAGTTTTTGTTTTACTCAGATCCTGGGTCAGACGTAACAACCCAGTGTTTGGGTAGTTTTTGTTTTACCCAGATCCTGGGTCAGACGTAACAACCCAGTGTTTGGGTAGTTTTGTGTTACCCAGATCCTGGGTCAGACGTAACAACCCAGTGTTTGGGTAGTTTTTGTTTTACTCAGATCCTGGGTCAGACGTAACAACCCAGTGTTTGGGTAGTTTTTGTGTTACTCAGATCCTGGGTCAGACGTAACAACCCAGTGTTTGGGTAGTTTTTGTGTTACCCAGATCCTGGGTCAGACGTAATAACCCAGTGTTTGGGTAGTTTTTGTGTTACTCAGATCCTGGGTCAGTAACAACCCAGTGTTTGAAGGTAGTTTTGTGTAACTCAGATCCTGGGTCAGACGTAACAACCCAGTGTTTGGGTAGTTTTTGTGTTACCCAGATCCTGGGTCAGACGTAACAACCCAGTGTTTGGGTAGTTTTCTGTGTAACTCAGATCCTGGGTCAGATGTAACAACCCAGTGTTTGGGTAGTTTTGTTTTACTCAGATCCTGGCTCAGACGTAACAACCCAGTGTTTGGGTAGTTTTGTTTAACTCAGATCCTGGGTCAGACGTAACAACCCAGTGTTTGGGTAGTTTTTGTTTTACTCAGATCCTGGGTCAGACGTAACAACCCAGTGTTTGGGTATTTTTGTTTTACTCAGATCCTGGGTCAGATGTAACAACCCAGCGTTTGGATAGTTTTGTGTAACTCAGATCCTGGGTCAGATGTAACAACCCAGCGTTTGGGTAGTTTTGTGTAACTCAGATCCTGGGTCAGACGTAACAACCCAGTGTTTGGGTAGTTTTGTTTTACTCAGATCCTGGGTCAGGCGTAACAACCCAGTGTTTGGGTAGTTTTGTGTAACTCAGATCCTGGGTCAGACGTAACAACCCAGTGTTTGGGTTAGTTTTTGTGTTACTCAGATCCTGGGTCAGACGTAACAACCCAGTGTTTGGGTAGTTTTGTTTTAACTCAGATCCTGGGTCAGACGTAACAACCCAGTGTTTGGGTAGTTTTGTTTTACTCAGATCCTGGGTCAGACGTAACAACCCAGTGTTTGGGTAGTTTTTGTGTTACTCAGATCCTGGGTCAGACGTAACAACCCAGTGTTTGGGTAGTTTTGTTTTACTCAGATCCTGGGTCAGACGTAACAACCCAGTGTTTGGGTAGTTTTGTGTTACTCAGATCCTGGGTCAGAGTAACAACCCAGTGTTTGGGTAGTTTTTGTGTTACTCAGATCCTGGGTCAGACGTAACAACCCAGTGTTTGGGTAGTTTTTGTTTTACTCAGATCCTGGGTCAGACGTAACAACCCAGTGTTTGGGTAGTTTTGTTTTACTCAGATCCTGGGTCAGACGTAACAACCCAGTGTTTGGGTAGTTTTTGTGTTACCCAGATCCTGGGTCAGACGTAACAACCCAGTGTTTGGGTAGTTTTGTGTAACTCAGATCCTGGGTCAGACGTAACAACCCAGCGTTTGGGTAGTTTTGTTTTACTCAGATCCTGGGTCAGACGTAACAACCCAGTGTTTGGGTAGTTTTTGTTTTACTCAGATCCTGGGTCAGATGTAACAACCCAGTGTTTGGGTAGTTTTGTTTTACTCAGATCCTGGGTCAGACGTAACAACCCAGTGTTTGGGTATTTTCTGTTTTTCTCAGATCCTGGGTCAGATGTAACAACCCAGCGTTTGGGTAGTTTTTGTGTAACTCAGATCCTGGGTCAGATGTAACAACCCAGTGTTTGGGTAGTTTTTGTGTAACTCAGATCCTGGGTCAGACGTAACAACCCAGTGTTTGGGTAGTTTTTGTGTAACTCAGATCCTGGGTCAGACGTAACAACCCAGTGTTTGGGTAGTTTTTGTTTTACTCAGATCCTGGGTCAGACGTAACAACCCAGTGTTTGGGTAGTTTTTGTTTTACTCAGATCCTGGGTCAGGCGTAACAACCCAGTGTTTGGGTAGTTTCTGTTTTAACTCAGATCCTGGGTCAGACGTGACAACCCAGTTTTTGGGTAGATTCTGTGTAACTCAGATCCTGGGTCAGACGTAACAACCCAGCGTTTGGGTAGTTTTTGTGTTACTCAGATCCTGGGTCAGGCGTAACAACCCAGTGTTTGGGTAGTTTTTGTGTTAACTCAGATCCTGGGTCAGACGTAACAACCCAGTGTTTGGGTAGTTTTGTTACTCAGATCTTGGGTCAGGCGTAACAACCCAGTGTTTGGGTAGTTTTCTGTTTTAACTCAGATCCTGGGTCAGATGTAACAACCCAGTGTTTGGGTAGTTTTTGTGTAACTCAGATCCTGGGTCAGACGTGACAACCCAGTGTTTGGGTAGTTTTTGTTTTACTCAGATCCTGGGTCAGACGTAACAACCCAGCGTTTGGGTAGTTTTTGTGTTACTCAGATCCTGGGTCAGGTGTAACAACCCAGTGTTTGGGTAGATTCTGTTTTACTCAGATCCTGGGTCAGATGTAACAACCCAGCGTTTGGGTAGTTTTTGTGTAACTCAGATCCTGGGTCAGACGTAACAACCCAGTGTTTGGGTAGTTTCTGTGTAACTCAGATCCTGGGTCAGGCGTAACAACCCAGTGTTTGGGTAGTTTCTGTGTTACTCAGATCCTGGGTCAGGTGTAACAACCCAGTGTTTGGGTAGTTTCTGTGTTACTCAGATCCTGGGTCAGACGTAACAACCCAGTGTTTGGGTAGTTTCTGTGTTACTCAGATCCTGGGTCAGGTGTAACAACCCAGGGGTTGAGTTATTTATTGCAGGCTTTTTCCAAGCTCTTCAGGAGAGAGCAGTGCAGCTCCATGAAATTGTTGCATGTCTTCAGTAAAATACAGGTTTGTGTAGATTTTTAATTTGATCTATAAATCTGTTATTGTGCTGTATATCGTTCAATTTTATGCAAATCAACATACAGGTGCACAATGTGAATCAGCTAAACGAGTGTCGCGTGTCTTTTAATGTGATGGAAACGCCTGATGCCTTGCATTTAATGTTATGATTTTATTCATAAGATACAGAATATAAATAGGATGTTAAATATGTCAGTTGTACACTGATTGTTTATGGACAGGTTATAGAGTCAGTTACCGCATATTTCAGCTATGAGAGAAACGCAGGGCGGCGGTCTGAAGTTAGAAGTTCCCCGCTGAACATAATACAAGCTGCGGCACGAGATCCAGCGCCGTTACAGTGGAAACAGAACAAACTGGCCGATTACACCTGAATTTCTTCTAAATGTTAGAATTTTTACTTCTAATATTTGTTAAACGAGCTTAAATGTAGGCAATATGTATTAAAAACTAAATGAAATATGCTATACTGTAAAATAAAGGAATTATGATGCAAGCCAGTGGTTGTATGAAGTAAAACAAACAGTAAAACTAGCATTACAGTAAAAACTATCAACTATGCTGGGTTAATTAAGCAACCCAAATTGCAACCCAACATGTGTTCTGTCCTATATTTACCCAGACCGTGGGTTGTTTTTTGAACCCAGTGTTTTTTGGAGTATTAGTAGACTGGTTAGGGTTAGTAAGTTGCTTGCAAAGTCACTTATAGTCTGTTGGGTGACCATCAAAATAAAGTGATATTAAGCAGACATGTAGTTGCAAAATGACTTATAGTTAGTAAAATGTCTAAAGTGGACCATGAATTTGAACGGGAGCACCTGAGCAATGAAAGAGCAGACGTGCATGACAGAAGCCGCTCGTGTGTTGATGTGTACGTCTACTCTGATATCTCTCTGTCTCGTTTCTTAATAAGGACGCGGCGCTGTCTCGGGCAGACGGTCGTGGTCTGTTCCATCTCTCCTCTTAAGCGCGCGGCTTGACCAATGTCAAGAGTCTCCGTATCTCTGCGGCTTTAGGAGGCGCTCCAAACATGTTTCTCCTGCGGTCAGAGACCCACTCTGAGTGATAACGGCACTTTGTCTTCCTAATGCTGGGGAATGAAAGGGTCGTCCCATCATAAAACCCTCTCCACTCACCCAAAGCTCTGTCCCGTGTCAGTGACAGCACGATTGAACGCAGACCGCTGACATTAAGACGTCCGTTTAAAGACGTTCCTAAGACATTGGAAGGACATTTTATCAGTCTTCAGTTGAAATGCAGCACTGTCATTTCACCTATGTTTACTGACTTTGCTCATAAGTGGCTGTAGACTTAATGGACTTAATTTGTATCGCCATTGGTAATGGCTTGGTCCAAATTGGCTTTTGATCACATTTCTGTTCTCAAACCATAAATAAAATAACTGACAAAAATCCAACACTGATAACTGTGAATCAAACCAGTGCATTTCCTTATTTTTGGCAGAATAGCCGAGTTGTTTTTTAGGATAGACGTCTCATTAGTGCTGTATATTCTTTGAAGTCTCAAGGACGGGAGACGATAATGAGAATACCGCACATTAACTGAGCCGGTGGACACTCCTCTGAGCTGTGATAACAGATGATAAAGCTCGTTTTTTTCGAACATGTAGCATTGACCTTTCATGGCATATATCAAATGAAATATATCACACAGGAGCTGTGCTAGTCTCTGTCAGTCTGATTTCTTCTTTCACAGTGTGTTATCAATTTCACAGCATTCTGTGCAGAATTCAAATGTTTTTTTTTGGCATGTGCCGACTCGGTCATATGATCCGCTCTGTGCTATCGCGTCTCTGGACCGGAGCAGACTGTGACACTAGCATGAAAAGAGACTTCATTCTCCCCAATGGGAAGCATATTTACACTGTCTGTATCGTTCCCTAACCCCTATAAAGTGCACAGTGCAATTCATCTTGTAGAAAATAAATATGTGAACAAGTGACCGATTTACAGAAAATCTGATGAGAAGCTGAAGTCTAAAATCAACCGCTTATATCGTCATTGTTTTGAAGCACACTAGACTATAGATAACAGTACGGCTAAAGGCATGCATACACTGTGCGAGTTTAGACACTCGGGAGGTCGTGGGATATTGGAAATCGCTTTTGCGCTGAACACGGACACTGGCGCTTTCAGTGTTGCTGGTTTAGCTTCGGATAGAAAAAGTAAAGGACGATTTGTGTGCAAATTATTTGTTTAAAAACTGAGAACAGCAGCCATTCCTTTCAGCAGACACAACTAGAAAGAGAGAGAGAGAGAGAGTGTGTGTGTGTATGTGTGACGGTGTATATAATACTGGCCTAATAATAGGCGTGTGATGTGGTTGTGTCTGATTTGGCAATAGGGACAGCCTATATGCTGGTGAAAATTGGGCAAACTGAATTTTTTAAACATGTTTAACAATTTTCGGGAGGTCGGGAGGTCGTTTTGCCAAGTTCACACTACCAATTTTAGCCCCGATTTTGACTCGCCGACAGGTTTTGCGAAATGCCAGAAATCATAGACAAATCGCTGCTCGTTCACGACTGACAATCACACAATGTGGATTATCAAAGACGCTTGTCAATGAGTCGCAGATGTCCGTGAGATATCTGACATGCTAAATATCCGGACCTGTCTGCGATTCAAACTCCTGCTGTGTGAAATATGTTCTGACATTGGCGATGACCTACAGCCAATGAGAGAGCAAGACACAGGGCAGTGGGAGGTTCAGGGAGGAGTTATAGACCACAAGATCAGTATTTTAATAGATATATTTACAGTTCTATCAAAGCCCAAACATTTGCATGTCCAGCCGCAATGATTTATTTACCTCCAACTCTCTTTGCAGAACACCATCCTTGCTCCCTGTGTCTCCAATCATTTCCGCCACCATAATCTATTTCCGTTTTCTTCTTTTTGCTGCAAATCAGTGCACAGACAATTTGGATCACAAACTTTCTACAGTTTATCATTTTTAATAACAATTCCAGTCTTGCAGGAGAACTCCGGTCTGACGCACGCGTGATCTCGCATTGTTTCCTTGTCACATCTTGTGTGTGTTTGCTAGTGAAAAGTAGTTTGCGAACAGGACCGAGGCTGCGTCCGAAACCTGGAAAATGCTGCCTTCGGAGGACACATTTCAAGGCAGGAAGGCATCAAGCCGCCTCAAGTCATCCTAGGTGTGTATGACTTTCTTCTTTTAGACGAATAAAATCGTAGTTATATTACAAAATTCCAGGCTAATCCAAGCATTAGAATTGCAGTAATAGTGGCTCTGTTTTTGAAGTCCATAAAAAGTGCATCTGCCCATCAAATAACATGCTCCACGTGGCTCTGGGGTGGGAATCACAGGTCAACACACGATACGATAATATCACGATACGTATTTTGCCCACACTAACGATATATCACGATACCAGCGATTCTATAACAGAAGATATATTGAAAGAAATTCACTCACGATATATCACGATATCATTTTGTAAATGGAAAAAGTAATATGATCATGTATTTCATTATTAAAACTAAATCATTTAATCTTTTTTGAAATAGCATTAAAGTACAGTAAGCATATAAAGCCATCAAACAGACATGAGAGAACAGTTTTCTGTGACTAAATGATTTATAATAAAGAAAAGTCACTATCACTATCTTATTCATAGCAGCAACATTTCATATTTGAAAATTGCAAAATGCACACATTACTAAAAATGTGAAAAACACCCAGTATCAAATATAGTCACATTTGAGTACCAAGCGCGTTAACCAATCAGGAGTCTGCTTGCTGCTGTCACGTGGTAAAGTGACGTGATGAGAAACCCTGCATAATTAAAAATACAGATATTTTGTCACGAAATGTAGTTTTAATGCCTTTCAGTTGATAATGTAGTTGTGTAAAGCTAAAATATGTGGTTTATTTATAAAGACAGCGCCTATTTAAAAAAAATAATCTTGTTTTTTTAGAGTTGTTAGATCCAGGCGATCACCGGGCGCTCAGCGCTCGTTAACCCAGCGAGAGCTGCCTTTCCTCGGCCAGTCCCTCTGGCGTTTGCCGCTGGCTTGGATGTCTCTGTAGTGGTTAAACATTACATATAATTCCTCTTGTGTACATCTAATGGGCGATCTTTGGTCTAATGAATCTATTGTTGCCAACCAAATCATTTTGACTGAGGGCAAAGTGAAGTTTCATAACTTTAAATATATTTTTTGCAGTGAAGATAATCCAGGCAGTGCGTTGGCTTGGCTGAGCCACATTCAAATGCTTGATTTCTAAGCGCGTCCAATTCGTTGCGAATGGATTCAAAATGTTCACACGTAAATGCAGTTTTGACGCTGTATTCACGTTCGATTAAGCGCCACCACAGGAAGTCTAAGGGTACTGCCACTCCGGGAAGCCAAAGTGGTAAACAGCCACAATGTAGACATGAATTTAAATATTCTGATAAAATATCGATACTTGGAGACAGCGTATCGATAACGTATCGCGGCCGGAAATATCGCGATAAATCGGCATATTGATTTTTGTCCCACCCTCCACGCGACTCCGGGGTGTTAATAAAGGCCTTCTGAAACAAACTGATGCGTTTGTGTAAAAAAAAAATCCATATTTAAACCTTTATCAGGTAAACTTTCGCCTTCCCTGTTCAATATATGGAAAAATTGTTGAGCGTCCCCCTGCCGATCAAAAGACTAGCGCAACCAGGTAGGCTCGTCATGACATCACGTACACATCTTGAGTTTCACTTTCAACATTCAACACTTTTCCACGGAAGGCGGTCGGCCGAAAGTATACCCGATAAAGTTTTAAATATGGATATTTTTCTTACACAAACGCATCGGTTTGTTTCAGAAGGCCATTATTAACACCCCAGAGCCGCGTGGAGCATGTTATTTGATGGGCAGATGCACTTTTTACGGACTTCACGAACAGAGCAACTATTACTGCAATTCTAATGCTTGGATTAGCCTGGAATTTTTTAATATAACTACGATTTCTATTCGTCTGAAAGAAGAATGTCATATACACCTAGGATGACTTGATGGTGAGTAAATTATAGGCTAATTTTAATTTTTAGTGAACTATCCCTTTAATAACAGCTCATCAATGTTTTGTCAGTTGTCAAGAGGTCTGACCGCTCCCTTTTTAGGTACTAAATCGTCATCGGAGGCTGACATACTGCTCTTTCTAAGGCCCTGTCCCAAATGGCCCCCTAAACCCTCACAGTTTTCCTCTGAGTCCGCACTTTCACGACGTAAAGCCGCTTTGACTGCCGGGTAGAAGTCCTCTGCATAGCTCATGAATTTGCGGGCTCATCTGAAGTGTGCATCGAGGGCGCATAGCAGCCGCAAAGGGGGCGCTAACGAGCACGTTTCTTTAAGTTTATATGACGAATGGGACACCCTACGGTCTTGTGGACTTAATGGACATGTGCATGCAGCAGCCATTGTAAGTCCACAAGACCGAAAGTGCATATGAAGTGTGCTATTTGGGACAGGGACTTACAGGTGTTGTTGTGTGCCCATGGGGACGTAAATGCGCCATATGTCATCACGTCGCTATATCATTGATATCACGATATAACACTTTTTTTATCATGTAAAAATTTTACGGTATAATATGGCACACCCCTATAGGTAACCTCAAAAATCGCTCCGTGTATGCCAACCTTAACATTGCCTACTCTGCTCATTTCATAATTCCTCCGCGATTTCCATGCAATTTCTCCTAAGAGAAAAAAATAATCTGCGAGCTAATGCGACAGCAATAATCGATAATCAATAATCGCCCGGCGTACATATTAACATATTCATACTAAAAGCCAAAAAAAAACATTTTATTTAATGGGGACTTTAAGCAGCATACTTAGCATTTGAGGCATTTGTATCTTGTAAAAACATGTATTTTTTTAATGTAAAATACTCAATTTGAACTTTTGAAGGCGGGAAAAAAAGCTCCACACACGCCAGCGAGATGTCCGGCGCATGATCGTCGAAAATGTATGGGGCGTGTTGTAAACTGGCGCATGTTTGCATACATTAATAAACGCGCTGTTGACCGCCCCTAATGACTCTGCTTAACATTTGAAACGTTTAATGTGGTAAGCAACTTTCTAAGCCAAATGAATAGTGAGCATTTGTCATTGTGCTGCTTCCAACACTGTTAGACTGAAATCTTGCGTGTGCTGCTTGTTTTAGCTTATGCAAGACTGTTTTGGAATCAGTTGGGTTGAGTTTCCTGCATGCTTCCTCTGCTTTGCAGCCTCTTTCGAGATTGCACAGAGGTTAATGCAGTCAGTCAGTAGACAGGTAGCTCAGTTGGCGTCTCTCGCTTTCACACCGGTGCACGCCGATGGATCCTCTCCTAAGCCCTGTGACCGATCAATAAACACAAACTCTGTATCCGATCTCATCCACACCCACAGACATATAGAACATACATGCAGAGTTCAAAGACCCCGCTGATGTGCATGAAAGCGGCTCAGTCGTGTTGATTTATACGCACCAGGCAAGAACATTAGTCTACGATAATGAGAAATCAGCCGCGAGCCAAGTCTCTCTTCTAGACCCGCCGGTATGGATGCATTTCCATGAAGTAATGCAGCGGTATCCTTGAGAGACGGGGCCTGTGAACTCGCTGGCTTTTATTTCTCGTCATATTCCTCGGCAGAATGCATGCTGTAAATACGCGTATTAAATTTAAATGCAGTATTTTTGGAAGTGGGACGCCGTTGATGAGGTAATGCACAATCACAACTGTAGTTAATCTTTCCAGTTAAACCGAGAGGCTTGTTTGAAGTGCAGTTTGATGCTGCTGTCTTCCACTGAGGTTGCATTTTGTTTGGAAGATGATTCAGTACTCAGATTTTATATTTTAGGTTTAATTTTATATCATATTACTTGTATTTTGTGTTTGAGGTCACGTCAAGTCAAATATATTTTTATGATGCTTTTCACAATACACATATTTTTCAAAGCAGCCTACACAGAACATAGTTAATAATCTTATTATCTTTGTGCATTATAGTCATATTTAGCAGATATGAGCTATTGTTACATATGCCAATATAGTTTACATATTGCAACGATATAATCACAGAGCCAATATTTGCTATATGGTATCGCTTTAAAGGAGTGTACTGTAGGTATGCGGATAAGGTTGGATGCATTATAAATCCAACTTTATATGTAGAGCTGTGCAATTGTATTGCTTTACGCCTGACCCAGGATCTGAGTTACACGAAAACTACCCAAACACTGGGTTGTTACGTCTGACCCAGGATCTGAGTTACACGAAAACTACCCAAACACTGGGTTGTTATGCCTGACCGAGGATCTGAGTTACACAAAAACTACCCAAACACTGGGTTGTTACGTCTGACCCAGGATCTGAGTAAAACAAAAACTACCCAAACACTGGGTTGTTACGTCTGACCCAGGATCTGAGTAACACAAAACTACCCAAACACTGGGTTGTTACGCGTCTGACCCAGGATCTGAGTTACACAAAACTACCCAAACACTGGGTTGTTACGCCTGACCCAGGATCTGAGTAAAACAAAACTACCCAAACACTGGGTTGTTACATCTGACCCAGGATCTGAGTAAAACCAAAACTACACAAACACTGGGTTGTTACGTCTGACCCAGGATCTGAGTAACACAAAATTACCCAAACACTGGGTTGTTACGCCTGACCCAGGATCTGAGTAACACAAAAATTACCCAAACACTGGGTTGTTACGCCTGACCCAGAATCTGAGTAACACAAAACTACCCAAACACTGGGTTGTTACGTCTGACCCAGGATCTGAGTAACACAAAAATTACCCAAACACTGGGTTGTTACGCCTGACCCAGAATCTGAGTAACACAAAACTACCCAAACACTGGGTTGTTACGCCTGACCCAGGATCTGAGTTACACAAAACTACCCAAACACTGGGTTGTTACGTCTGACCCAGGATCTGAGTTTCACAAAAATTACCCAAACACTGGGTTGTTACGTCCTGACCCAGGATCTGAGTTACACAAAACTACCCAAACACTGGGTTGTCACGCCTCTGACCCAGAATCTGAGTAACACAAAACTACCCAAACACTGGGTTGTTACGCCTGACCCAGAATCTGAGTAACACAAAACTACCCAAACACTGGGTTGTTATGTCTGACCCAGGATCTGAGTAACACAAAACTACCCAAACACTGGGTTGTTACGCCTGACCCAGGATCTGAGTTACACAAAACTACCCAAACACTGGGTTGTTACGCCTGACCCAGGATCTGAGTAACACAAAAACTACCCAAACACTGGGTTGTTACGTCTGACCCAGGATCTGAGTTACACAAAAACTACCCAAACACTGGGTTGTTACGTCTGACCCAGGATCTGAGTTACACAAAAACTACCCAAACACTGGTTTGTTACGTCTGACCCAGGATCTGAGTTACACAGAAACTACCCAAACACTGGGTTGTAATGTCTGACCCAGGATCTGAGTAAAACAAAAACTACCCAAACACTGGGTTGTTACGCCTGACCCAGAATCTGAGTTACACAAAAATTACCCAAACACTGGTTTGTTACGCCTGACCCAGGATCTGAGTAACACAGAAACTACCCAAACACTGGGTTGTTACGTCTAACCCAGGATCTGAGTAACACAAAACTACCCAAACACTGGGTTGTGCCTGACCAAGGATCTGAGAAACACAAAAACTACCCAAACACTGGGTTGTTACGTCTGACCCAGGATCTGAGTTACACAAAAACTACCCAAACACTGGGTTGTTACGTCTGACCCAGGATCTGAGTTACACAAAATCTAAAATTCGTCAAAAATTAACCAAAAGGCTCAACCCAGTATTTGGGTAGAAAAAATAACCTGGATTGTTTTAAGTGTTAAGAGCTGTGCCATAATATAGTTTATATCTTGGGAATATATAAGAGCCAATATTTGCAATAAAGTATCGCTTTATGTGAGTGTATGTGTATAAAGTCGGTGTACTATAACCCAGCTTCATTTATAAAGCTGTGCGTTAACATTCACACAGTTGAGATTTGCTATAACATGGCTTTATGTACCGCATGTTGGTAGCTTACTATATTATATTATTCCAGGATCCTAGGAGACCTGCAACTCATTTTTGGGGCTTGTAATTATCCAGCAGCACTGCTTTACATTCATGGCGTCATGCACTGCATTTACAGATGGGTTTGGAGATCTGTGCTAGGGTTTCAAGTTGATGGACTCTTAAAACTATGCCGTTCTAGGAATTGAATCTATAAGCTTTGTGTTTGCAGAGGCGATCTCGGCCAGAGCCATTAGAGCGCTGCTTCCCCTCCAGAAGTCTCTTATCTCCATACGATTTGTTCCTTGTTTCAGATTCCCGTTTCTGCCCGAAGGCGTCACCTATAGTGAAGACCGAATGTCTGGAGCAGGCCACGGGAGACATATGATTCTCATTGTGAGGATGAAAGGCGTCTATACGTCTGTTTTTCCCCGTCTTTTGTACGTCTGGGGAGCGGCGGATTGGGTGGGCGGAACCGCTTGTGTCGTGATCCCCTCTCATCCATGTGGTGTTGCTTTATGCTCCGTGGGTATGGATTCATTGTAGTGAAATTGAAACTTCATGACATGTCATTGTTATAAACTTATAAATAATTTATTTCGCCCCGAAGACCGATCGCTGCTTCAGAGGTGCCCAATTGGCTGAGACAAGGTTCGTCTCTGACCCAGTTTGACCATGTTGAAGCGTTTTCCCTTCATATCTCTCGTGCGCTCTCGCATTTAACTCCAGCCGCTTGTCAGCACGTCGCTTTGTCTGTTTTTAACTTCTTGCTTCATGAAAAATCCATAAAACCTTGTATTTCGCAATGGCTTTCTTGTATTGTTTCACGACGGCTGCTTAGAAAGGCTATTGTAGAAATGAGCCCTGCTATCTCTCTTGTCATCGCTGCTAGCTAGCTCACTTGCTAACATGCGTCTGTCAGTGGCCTTATATTTTCACCTTATCCTCCAAGACTACAGCTGGCCTACTCTTAACGCTCTTTGTATGTAAACCCCGTTCTTAGTCGCAGGTGCTTTTTCCAGCCCGTGTAGGATAAAGAGTCTGATTCATGCTAGTTTTCACTTAAACCGGGCAGTTTGTGCACTTGCTGTGTGCGACCCTGAACTGTGGTGAGTTTAGTAGATGTGTGCCGGGCTTCTCCCACTGCTAGGTTAATTGGTGTCTTCTGAACCGTTCATTGTTGATGCTGAGCCAGAGATGTTTTCCTGTTAAAATTATTTTTTATAAATCACCGTTTGTGGTGTTTGATGGATAGCGGGGAATCTAGGAGTGGAGATATTCCTGCTACCTGGAATGCAAGGCCAGTGTCTCTTTGATGTCGGAGGCTCAAATCTCGCTCAGAAACGCAGGTTATAGCTAAGAAACTGGGCTGGTGCTGCATATGTTTGAGGTTCAGTCCCAAACTGAATGAGTGTTAACTAGATTGCAGGTTTAGCGAGGCACAAAATCCTTAGCTCTTTCCCCGCCAGCGTTTAAAAAAAAAGTTGCCAGCCACCGACAGGGTTTTTTTCACCACGTTTAATAGCCCATAGAATATTGTTTTATGGATATCTGAGCATGCAATATATCAAAAACGTTTTATTCTAGCTTCATGCATACATTTTTTTTATCAACACTTGAATAAGGGTCAGTTTCATAAAAAAAGCAGAAAATCATGTTTTTGTGAAAGACTGTATCCAGATCAGATTCAGAGCGATGATCACGCACAGATGGAGGAGATCTAGTCCATCAACACCTCTAATCCTTCACTCGTCCTGTAGCTCAGGGTCCACATCTCATTCAGTATCATTAAGCAGTTTTGATTTATATGATGTTTAATGTTGACGATCACGTTATTTTTCATATGCATCTGCTTATATGCGATCGCTTGCTTTACTGCGTCTTCTTCGCCTGTGTTTTGATCTGGAGTTTCAGTACTCATTCAGAAGATGCATAGAGCATAACATCTATTTCAATCCCTACTCCCTGATTTTTACTCAAGAACCTTCTTGTTAAAACTCCTTTCACTCATCCTTTTTCCACATACTCGAACCTTTTTGTCAAACTTGCTATTTCCATCAAATCCAGTTTTTAGTCATCATAGCCCACATCATTAAATTAACATAACCATACAATTCTTAATGTTAATTTTTTTTTACATAATCAATTTATATCATATTCAATCAGCTTGTTCATATCTTTTTCTTGTGACATTATGCTTTATACTCAATACCCAATTATTTATCAGATTCATTTTTCAGCACGTTATCACAAACACTCAAAATCAATCAATTATGATTTCCTTTAAAGTACATTTGATCTCAGTTCTTTAGGCATTAGCTCCAAATGACTAAAATCTTAAACCTCTTAATTCATGTCATATGGTAGTGATACTTATCATCAAATACTCACTAGCCTTACTTTGCCACCAAAAATTGTTATAATTTTACCAAGAACAAATGTTCATAAGCTCCCATATTACCTTAACTTTGTACTATAAGTCATCATCAATTTCCTTTCAAGCTGGTTTAAAACAATGTGTATTTTTTTAAATCATTCATAGTTCAATTTATATTAACCTAATTTGTCTTCAGGTTTCAAAAGTTTTTATTGTCACAACATCAGTCTTTAGGCTGTCTCTCTTGTTTGAACTTGCTTGTAATGTCCCTCTATCAAAGGCTGCAGATGAACCATGTGCTCTTTATTATTTATCTTATCTCTACTGCTCTGCTCTGCGCCCCCTAGCGTCTAACAGTGAAAACACAGAAACACGGAAAATGCTGTGTTTGGCCTGGAAGCGTTTTCTCACAAATAACGGAAAATTCTGTGTTTGGCAGGGAAAGAGTTTAAGGGATAGTTCACCCAAAAATGAAAAAGTGATGTTTATTTGCTGACCCCCAGGGCATCCAAGATGCAGGTGTGTTTGTTTCTTCTGTAGAACACAAATGAAGATGTTTAACTGCAACCGTTGCAGTCTGTCAGTCGTATAATGCATGTCAATGGCGACATTTTACAGTATGATACACATATGAATCCATATTAAACCCTACAGACACGAAACGATCGGTTTGTGTGAGAAACCCAACCGTATATATATCATTTTTTTTTTTTTACCTTGAATGCGATCTATGTATAATCTTCTCCAGTTTATTACTGGTGTAAACATAAGACAAAAATGCATTACAAGATTTGTGTAAATTGATGTTTTAATATGCAAATGAGGCCTTATATGCTTAAATATACGCTCATTTGCATACATTTCCAAAAACGAAATCTGGAAATTGGAAAGTACCGTGTTTAAAGCTCTTGGTTCTGTTTGTTGGCTTATTAGATGAGAGGGCTTTTACAGAGGGGATCGTATTCTGTGCTTTAGTAAATTAGACAATAGAAACCCCCTGTAACACACACATACACACACACTGCACTCTAAAAGATTCTGGGTAAAAAACAACCCAGTTTTGGGTCAAATATGGACTAACCCAGCAATTGGGTTGTTTTGACCCAGCGATTGGGTTGTCTTAAGTAAATATTTAACCCAACTGCAGGGTTAAAACAATCCAATCGCTGGGTTAAAACAACCCAATTGCTGGGTTAGTCCATATTTGATCCAACATTGGGTTAAAACAACCCACCAGTTGTTATACTGTACAAACCGTTCACTTAAATTAAGACATATGAGGAAACTCGCTAGACGGGCATTTTGCCATTAAGCTGTGCATTTGAATGCTCAAGCCAGGTCTTTTTCATTCTTTGCTTAGGAGCAATAATAAGTTGGAAACACGTGAGCAGTGAGCAAACACCCAATGCCACCCACTCATATAAAACAGCAAGAATATTTTACAGAAAGCATAAGAAAAGCATCTGATTATAGCAACGTGGAGATGTTTGCACAAGCTCTGCAGTTCGGTACTCTAGTAAAGTCCCGTCCCGTTTGTTTATACAGCACTTTATACAATAAATCAAGCAGCTTTACCGCATTAAACATGAAATAATGGTGTCTTTGTCGTTTCATCAGAAGTACAACTTTTCTACTATAAAGCAGCTCTCCAGTGTGTTACTATCTATTGTATAAAGTGCTATATAAATAAATAGGACATGACTTTACTAGAGTACCGAATTGCAGAGCAAATATATCCACGTTGCTGTGATCAGATGCTTTTCTTATGCTTTCTGTAAAAAAATGATGGTGGTTGAGAGAGTGCTTGTGTATGAGTGGATTAGATCAGTGCATTCACTCTTAAAGTGACAGCAGCCTAATAAACCTCCTACTTATATTGTAGCTGTATTTATTTTCTTTGTTCCTATTTTATCACTGACTGTTTATTTCGTCAGCGAGCTCATGTTAGTTAAGCTAGAATTAATTTTTTTGGGGTGATTTTGAAATTGGTGATGAGAT